>JAXIVJ010005098.1:10000-25000 GCA_036785665.1 Chirona hameri | reverse complement strand
TGTTGTATGCCCGGAGGCGGTGTAGTATGCCCGGAGGCGGTGTAGTATGCCCGGAGGCGGTGTTGTATGCCCGGAGACGGTGTGGTATGCCCGGAGGCGGTGTAGTATGCCCGGAGGCGGTGTTGTATGCCCGGAGGCGGTGTGGTATGCCCGGAGGCGGTACAACACCGCCTCCGGGCATGATGATGATAATGATGATGATGATGATGATGATGATGATGATGATGATGATGATGATGATGATGATGATGATGATGATGATGATGATGATGATGATGATGATGATGATGATGATGATGATGATGATGATGATGATGATGATGATGATGATGTTGCTGATGATGATGTTGCTGATGATGATGTTGCTGATGATGATGTTGTTGATGATGTTGCTGATGATGTTGCTGATGATGTTGCTGATGATGTTGCTGATGATGTTGATGATGATTTTGATGATGATGTTGATGATGATGTTGATGATGATGTTGATGATGATGTTGCTGATGATGTTGCTGATGATGTTGCTGATGATGTTGCTGATGATGTTGCTGGTGATGTTGCTGATGATGTTGCTGATGATGTTGCTGATGATGACGTGAGACGGTGTGGTATGCCCGGAGGCGGTGTTGTATGCCCGGAGGCGGTGTTGTATGCCCGGAGGCGGTGTGGTATGCCCGGAGGCGGTGTTGTATGCCCGGAGGCGGTGTTGTATGCCCGGAGGCGGTGTGGTATGCCCGGAGGCGGTGTTGTATGCCCGGAGGCGGTGTTGTATGCCCTGAGGCGGTCTGGTATGCCCGGAGGCGGTGTAGTATGCCCGGAGGCGGTGTTGTATGCCCGGAGGCGGTGTGGTATGCCCGGAGGCGGTGCAGTATGCCCGGAGGCGGTGTTGTATGCCCGGAGGCGGTGTGGTATGCCCGGAGGCGGTGTAGTATGCCCGGAGGCGGTGTTGTATGCCCGGAGGCGGTGTTGTATGCCCGCAGGCGGTGTAGTATGCCCGGAGGCGGTGTTGTATGCCCGGAGGCGGTGTGGTATGCCCGGAAGCGGTGTAGTATGCCCGGAGGCGGTGTTGTATGCCCGGAGGCGGTGTGGTATGCCCGGAGGCGGTACAACACCGCCTCCAGGCATGATGATGATAATGATGATGATGATGATGATGATGATGATGATGATGATGATGATGATGATGATGATGATGATGATGATGATGATGATGATGATGATGATGATGATGATGATGATGATGATGATGATGATGATGATGATGATGATGATGATGATGATGATGATGATGATGATGTTGCTGATGATGATGTTGCTGATGATGATGTTGCTGATGATGATGTTGTTGATGATGTTGCTGATGATGTTGCTGATGATGTTGCTGATGATGTTGCTGATGATGTTGATGATGATGTTGGTGATGATGTTGATGATGATGTTGATGATGATGTTGATGATGATGTTGCTGATGATGTTGCTGATGATGTTGCTGATGATGTTGCTGATGATGTTGCTGATGATGTTGCTGGTGATGTTGCTGATGATGTTGCTGATGATGTTGCTGATGATGACGTGAGACGGTGTGGTATGCCCGGAGGCGGTGTTGTATGCCCGGAGGCGGTGTTGTATGCCCGGAGGCGGTGTGGTATGCCCGGAGGCGGTGTTGTATGCCCGGAGGCGGTGTTGTATGCCCGGAGGCAGTGTGGTATGCCCGGAGGCGGTGTTGTATGCCCGGAGGCGGTGTTGTATGCCCTGAGGCGGTCTGGTATGCCCGGAGGCGGTGTAGTATGCCCGGAGGCGGTGTTGTATGCCCGGAGGCGGTGTGGTATGCCCGGAGGCGGTGCAGTATGCCCAGAGGCGGTGTTGTATGCCCGGAGGCGGTGTGGTATGCCCGGAGGCGGTGTAGTATGCCCGGAGGCGGTGTTGTATGCCCGGAGGCGGTGTGGTATGCCCGGAGGCGGTGAAGTATGCCCGGAGGCGGTGTTGTATGCCCGGAGGCGGTGTGGTATGCCCGGAGGCGGTACAACACCGCCTCCGGGCATGATGATGATAATGATGATGATGATGATGATGATGATGATGATGATGATGATGATGATGATGATGATGATGATGATGATGATGATGATGATGATGATGATGATGATGATGATGATGATGATGATGATGATGATGATGATGATGATGATGATGATGATGATGATGATGATGATGATGATGATGATGATGATGATGATGATGATGATGATGATGATGATGATGATGTTGCTGATGATGATGTTGCTGATTATGATGTTGCTGATGATGATGTTGTTGATGATGTTGCTGATGATGTTGCTGATGATGTTGCTGATGATGTTGCTGATGATGTTGATGATGATGTTGATGATGATGTTGATGATGATGTTGATGATGATGTTGATGATGATGTTGCTGATGATGTTGCTGATGATGTTGCTGATGATGTTGCTGATGATGTTGCTGATGATTTTGCTGGTGATGTTGCTGATGATGTTGCTGATGATGTTGCTGATGATGACGTGAGACGGTGTGGTATGCCCGGAGGCGGTGTTGTATGCCCGGAGGCGGTGTTGTATGCCCGGAGGCGGTGTGGTATGCCCGGAGGCGGTGTTGTATGCCCGGAGGCGGTGTTGTATGCCCGGAGGCGGTGTGGTATGCCCGGAGGCGGTGTTGTATGCCCGGAGGCGGTGTTGTATGCCCTGAGGCGGTCTGGTATGCCCGGAGGCGGTGTAGTATGCCCGGAGGCGGTGTTGTATGCCCGGAGGCGGTGTGGTATGCCCGGAGGCGGTGCAGTATGCCCGGAGGCGGTGTTGTATGCCCGGAGGCGGTGTGGTATGCCCGGAGGCGGTGTAGTATGCCCGGAGGCGGTGTTGTATGCCCGGAGGCGGTGTGGTATGCCCGGAGGCGGTGTAGTATGCCCGGAGGCGGTGTTGTATGCCCGGAGGCGGTGTGGTATGCCCGGAGGCGGTACAACACCGCCTCCGGGCATGATGATGATAATGATGATGATGATGATGATGATGATGATGATGATGATGATGATGATGATGATGATGATGATGATGATGATGATGATGATGATGATGATGATGATGATGATGATGATGATGATGATGATGATGATGATGATGATGATGATGATGATGATGATGATGATGATGATGATGATGATGATGATGATGATGATGATGATGATGATGATGAAGATGATGATGATGATGATGATGATGATGATGTTGCTGATGATGATGTTGCTGATGATGATGTTGCTGATGATGATGTTGTTGATGATGTTGCTGATGATGTTGCTGATGATGTTGCTGATGATGTTGCTGATGATGTTGATGATGATGTTGATGATGATGTTGATGATGATGTTGATGATGATGTTGATGATGATGTTGATGATGATGTTGATGATGATGTTGATGATGATGTTGATGTTGATGATGATGTTAATGATGATGTTGATGATGATGTTGATGATGATGTTGCTGATGATGTTGCTGATGATGTTGCTGATGATGTTGCTGGTGATGTTGCTGATGATGTTGCTGATGATGTTGCTGATGATGTTGCTGATGATGACGTGAGACGGTGTGGTATGCCCGTTTGCGGTGTTGTATGCCCGGAGGCGGTGTTGCATGCCCGGAGGCGGTGTGGTATGCCCGGAGGCGGTGTTGTATGCCCGGAGGCGGTGTTGTATTCCCGGAGGCGGTGTAGTATGCCCGGAGGCGGTGTAGTATGCCCGGAGGCGGTGTTGTATGCCCGGAGACGGTGTGGTATGCCCGGAGGCGGTGTAGTATGCCCGGAGGCGGTGTTGTATGCCCGGAGGCGGTGTGGTATGCCCGGAGGCGGTACAACACCGCCTCCGGGCATGATGATGATAATGATGATGATGATGATGATGATGATGATGATGATGATGATGATGATGATGATGATGATGATGATGATGATGATGATGATGATGATGATGATGATGATGATGATGATGATGATGATGATGATGATGATGATGATGATGATGATGATGATGTTGCTGATGATGATGTTGCTGATGATGATGTTGCTGATGATGATGTTGTTGATGATGTTGCTGATGATGTTGCTGATGATGTTGCTGATGATGTTGCTGATGATGTTGATGATGATTTTGATGATGATGTTGATGATGATGTTGATGATGATGTTGATGATGATGTTGCTGATGATGTTGCTGATGATGTTGCTGATGATGTTGCTGATGATGTTGCTGGTGATGTTGCTGATGATGTTGCTGATGATGTTGCTGATGATGACGTGAGACGGTGTGGTATGCCCGGAGGCGGTGTTGTATGCCCGGAGGCGGTGTTGTATGCCCGGAGGCGGTGTGGTATGCCCGGAGGCGGTGTTGTATGCCCGGAGGCGGTGTTGTATGCCCGGAGGCGGTGTGGTATGCCCGGAGGCGGTGTTGTATGCCCGGAGGCGGTGTTGTATGCCCTGAGGCGGTCTGGTATGCCCGGAGGCGGTGTAGTATGCCCGGAGGCGGTGTTGTATGCCCGGAGGCGGTGTGGTATGCCCGGAGGCGGTGCAGTATGCCCGGAGGCGGTGTTGTATGCCCGGAGGCGGTGTGGTATGCCCGGAGGCGGTGTAGTATGCCCGGAGGCGGTGTTGTATGCCCGGAGGCGGTGTTGTATGCCCGCAGGCGGTGTAGTATGCCCGGAGGCGGTGTTGTATGCCCGGAGGCGGTGTGGTATGCCCGGAAGCGGTGTAGTATGCCCGGAGGCGGTGTTGTATGCCCGGAGGCGGTGTGGTATGCCCGGAGGCGGTACAACACCGCCTCCAGGCATGATGATGATAATGATGATGATGATGATGATGATGATGATGATGATGATGATGATGATGATGATGATGATGATGATGATGATGATGATGATGATGATGATGATGATGATGATGATGATGATGATGATGATGATGATGATGATGATGATGATGATGATGATGATGATGATGATGATGATGATGATGTTGCTGATGATGATGTTGCTGATGATGATGTTGCTGATGATGATGTTGTTGATGATGTTGCTGATGATGTTGCTGATGATGTTGCTGATGATGTTGCTGATGATGTTGATGATGATGTTGGTGATGATGTTGATGATGATGTTGATGATGATGTTGATGATGATGTTGCTGATGATGTTGCTGATGATGTTGCTGATGATGTTGCTGATGATGTTGCTGATGATGTTGCTGGTGATGTTGCTGATGATGTTGCTGATGATGTTGCTGATGATGACGTGAGACGGTGTGGTATGCCCGGAGGCGGTGTTGTATGCCCGGATGTATGCCCGGAGGCGGTGTGGTATGCCCGGAGGCGGTGTTGTATGCCCGGAGGCGGTGTTGTATGCCCGGAGGCAGTGTGGTATGCCCGGAGGCGGTGTTGTATGCCCGGAGGCGGTGTTGTATGCCCTGAGGCGGTCTGGTATGCCCGGAGGCGGTGTAGTATGCCCGGAGGCGGTGTTGTATGCCCGGAGGCGGTGTGGTATGCCCGGAGGCGGTGCAGTATGCCCGGAGGCGGTGTTGTATGCCCGGAGGCGGTGTGGTATGCTGGTATGCCCGGAGGCGGTGTAGTATGCCCGGAGGCGGTGTTGTATGCCCGGAGGCGGTGTGGTATGCCCGGAGGCGGTGAAGTATGCCCGGAGGCGGTGTTGTATGCCCGGAGGCGGTGTGGTATGCCCGGAGGCGGTACAACACCGCCTCCGGGCATGATGATGATAATGATGATGATGATGATGATGATGATGATGATGATGATGATGATGATGATGATGATGATGATGATGATGATGATGATGATGATGATGATGATGATGATGATGATGATGATGATGATGATGATGATGATGATGATGATGATGATGATGATGATGATGATGATGATGATGATGATGATGATGATGATGATGATGATGATGATGATGATGATGATGATGATGATGTTGCTGATGATGATGTTGCTGATGATGATGTTGCTGATGATGATGTTGTTGATGATGTTGCTGATGATGTTGCTGATGATGTTGCTGATGATGTTGCTGATGATGTTGATGATGATGTTGATGATGATGTTGATGATGATGTTGATGATGATGTTGATGATGATGTTGCTGATGATGTTGCTGATGATGTTGCTGATGATGTTGCTGATGATGTTGCTGATGATGTTGCTGGTGATGTTGCTGATGATGTTGCTGATGATGTTGCTGATGATGACGTGAGACGGTGTGGTATGCCCGGAGGCGGTGTTGTATGCCCGGAGGCGGTGTTGTATGCCCGGAGGCGGTGTGGTATGCCCGGAGGCGGTGTTGTATGCCCGGAGGCGGTGTTGTATGCCCGGAGGCGGTGTGGTATGCCCGGAGGCGGTGTTGTATGCCCGGAGGCGGTGTTGTATGCCCTGAGGCGGTCTGGTATGCCCGGAGGCGGTGTAGTATGCCCGGAGGCGGTGTTGTATGCCCGGAGGCGGTGTGGTATGCCCGGAGGCGGTGCAGTATGCCCGGAGGCGGTGTTGTATGCCCGGAGGCGGTGTGGTATGCCCGGAGGCGGTGTAGTATGCCCGGAGGCGGTGTTGTATGCCCGGAGGCGGTGTGGTATGCCCGGAGGCGGTGTAGTATGCCCGGAGGCGGTGTTGTATGCCCGGAGGCGGTGTGGTATGCCCGGAGGCGGTACAACACCGCCTCCGGGCATGATGATGATAATGATGATGATGATGATGATGATGATGATGATGATGATGATGATGATGATGATGATGATGATGATGATGATGATGATGATGATGATGATGATGATGATGATGATGATGATGATGATGATGATGATGATGATGATGATGATGATGATGATGATGATGATGATGATGATGATGATGATGATGATGATGATGATGATGATGATGATGATGATGATGATGATGATGATGATGATGATGATGATGATGTTGCTGATGATGATGTTGCTGATGATGATGTTGCTGATGATGATGTTGTTGATGATGTTGCTGATGATGTTGCTGATGATGTTGCTGATGATGTTGCTGATGATGTTGATGATGATGTTGATGATGATGTTGATGATGATGTTGATGATGATGTTGATGATGATGTTGATGATGATGTTGATGATGATGTTGATGATGATGTTGATGATGATGTTGATGTTGATGATGATGTTAATGATGATGTTGATGATGATGTTGATGATGATGTTGCTGATGATGTTGCTGATGATGTTGCTGATGATGTTGCTGGTGATGTTGCTGATGATGTTGCTGATGATGTTGCTGATGATGTTGCTGATGATGACGTGAGACAGTGTGGTATGCCCGTTTGCGGTGTTGTATGCCCGGAGGCGGTGTTGCATGCCCGGAGGCGGTGTGGTATGCCCGGAGGCGGTGTTGTATGCCCGGAGGCGGTGTTGTATGCCCGGAGGCGGTGTAGTATGCCCGGAGGCGGTGTAGTATGCCCGGAGGCGGTGTTGTATGCCCGGAGGCGGTGTGGTATGCCCGGAGGCGGTGTAGTATGCCCGGAGGCGGTGTTGTATGCCCGGAGGCGGTGTGGTATGCCCGGAGGCGGAACAACACCGCCTCCGGGCATGATGATGATAATGATGATGATGATGATGATGATGATGATGATGATGATGATGATGATGATGATGATGATGATGATGATGATGATGATGATGATGATGATGATGATGATGATGATGATGATGATGATGATGATGATGATGATGATGATGATGATGATGATGATGATGATGATGATGATGATGATGATGATGATGATGATGATGATGATGATGATGATGATGATGATGATGATGATGTTGCTGATGATGATGTTGCTGATGATGATGTTGCTGATGATGATGTTGTTGATGATGTTGCTGATGATGTTGCTGATGATGTTGCTGATGATGTTGCTGATGATGTTGATGATGATGTTGATGATGATGTTGATGATGATGTTGATGATGATGTTGATGATGATGTTGCTGATGATGTTGCTGATGATGTTGCTGATGATGTTGCTGATGATGTTGCTGATGATGTTGCTGGTGATGTTGCTGATGATGTTGCTGATGATGTTGCTGATGATGACGTGAGACGGTGTGGTATGCCCGGAGGCGGTGTTGTATGCCCGGAGGCGGTGTTGTATGCCCGGAGGCGGTGTGGTATGCCCGGAGGCGGTGTTGTATGCCCGGAGGCGGTGTTGTATGCCCGGAGGCGGTGTGGTATGCCCGGAGGCGGTGTTGTATGCCCGGAGGCGGTGTTGTATGCCCGGAGGCGGTGTGGTATGCCCGGAGGCGGTGTTGTATGCCCGGAGGCGGTGTTGTATGCCCGGAGGCGGTGTGGTATGCCCGGAGGCGGTGTTGTATGCCCGGAGGCGGTGTTGTATGCCCTGAGGCGGTCTGGTATGCCCGGAGGCGGTGTAGTATGCCCGGAGGCGGTGTTGTATGCCCGGAGGCGGTGTGGTATGCCCGGAGGCGGTGCAGTATGCCCGGAGGCGGTGTTGTATGCCCGGAGGCGGTGTGGTATGCCCGGAGGCGGTGTAGTATGCCCGGAGGCGGTGTTGTATGCCCGGAGGCGGTGTGGTATGCCCGGAGGCGGTGTAGTATGCCCGGAGGCGGTGTTGTATGCCCGGAGGCGGTGTGGTATGCCCGGAGGCGGTACAACACCGCCTCCGGGCATGATGATGATAATGATGATGATGATGATGATGATGATGATGATGATGATGATGATGATGATGATGATGATGATGATGATGATGATGATGATGATGATGATGATGATGATGATGATGATGATGATGATGATGATGATGATGATGATGATGATGATGATGATGATGATGATGATGATGATGATGATGATGATGATGATGATGATGTTGCTGATGATGATGTTGCTGATGATGATGTTGCTGATGATGATGTTGTTGATGATGTTGCTGATGATGTTGCTGATGATGTTGCTGATGATGTTGCTGATGATGTTGATGATGATGTTGATGATGATGTTGATGATGATGTTGATGATGATGTTGATGATGATGTTGCTGATGATGTTGCTGATGATGTTGCTGATGATGTTGCTGATGATGTTGCTGATGATGTTGCTGGTGATGTTGCTGATGATGTTGCTGATGATGTTGCTGATGATGACGTGATACGGTGTGGTATGCCCGGAGGCGGTGTTGTATGCCCGGAGGCGGTGTTGTATGCCCGGAGGCGGTGTGGTATGCCCGGAGGCGGTGTTGTATGCCCGGAGGCGGTGTTGTATGCCCGGAGGCGGTGTGGTATGCCCGGAGGCGGCGTTGTATGCCCGGAGGCGGTGTTGTATGCCCTGAGGCGGTCTGGTATGCCCGGAGGCGGTGTAGTATGCCCGGAGGCGGTGTTGTATGCCCGGAGGCGGTGTGGTATGCCCGGAGGCGGTGCAGTATGCCCGGCGGCGGTGTTGTATGCCCGGAGGCGGTGTGGTATGCCCGGAGGCGGTGTAGTATGCCCGGAGGCGGTGTTGTATGCCCGGAGGCGGTGTGGTATGCCCGGAGGCGGTGTAGTATGCCCGGAGGCGGTGTTGTATGCCCGGAGGCGGTGTGGTATGCCCGGAGGCGGTACAACACCGCCTCCGGGCATGATGATGATAATGATGATGATGATGATGATGATGATGATGATGATGATGATGATGATGATGATGATCATGATGATGATGATGATGATGATGATGATGATGATGATGATGATGATGATGATGATGATGATGATGATGATGATGATGATGATGATGATGATGATGATGATGATGATGATGATGATGATGATGCTGATGATGATGATGATGATGATGATGATGATGATGATGATGATGATGATGATGATGATGATGATGATGATGATGATGATGATGTTGCTGATGATGATGTTGCTGATGATGATGTTGCTGATGATGATGTTGTTGATGATGTTGCTGATGATGTTGCTGATGATGTTGCTGATGATGTTGCTGATGATGTTGATGATGATGTTGATGATGATGTTGATGATGATGTTGATGATGATGTTGATGATGATGTTGCTGATGATGTTGCTGATGATGTTACTGATGATGTTGCTGATGATGTTGCTGATGATGTTGCTGGTGATGTTGCTGATGATGTTGCTGATGATGTTGCTGATGATGACGTGAGACGGTGTGGTATGCCCGGAGGCGGTGTTGTATGCCCGGAGGCGGTGTGGTATGCCCGGAGGCGGTGTTGTATGCCCGGAGGCGGTGTTGTATGCCCGGAGGCGGTGTGGTATGCCCGGAGGCGGTGTTGTATGCCCGGAGGCGGTGTTGTATGCCCTGAGGCGGTCTGGTATGCCCGGAGGCGGTGTAGTATGCCCGGAGGCGGTGTTGTATGCCCGGAGGCGGTGTGGTATGCCCGGAGGCGGTGCAGTATGCCCGGAGGCGGTGTTGTATGCCCGGAGGGGGTGTTGTATGCCCGGAGGCGGTGTAGTATGCCCGGAGGCGGTGTTGTATGCCCGGAGGCGGTGTGGTATGCCCGGAAGCGGTGTAGTATGCCCGGAGGCGGTGTTGTATGCCCGGAGGCGGTGTGGTATGCCCGGAGGCGGTACAACACCGCCTCCGGGCATGATGATGATAATGATGATGATGATGATGATGATGATGATGATGATGATGATGATGATGATGATGATGATGATGATGATGATGATGATGATGATGATGATGATGATGATGATGATGATGATGATGATGATGATGATGATGATGATGATGATGATGATGATGATGTTGCTGATGATGATGTTGCTGATGATGATGTTGCTGATGATGATGTTGTTGATGATGTTGCTGATGATGTTGCTGATGATGTTGCTGATGATGTTGCTGATGATGTTGATGATGATGTTGATGATGATGTTGATGATGATGTTGATGATGATGTTGATGATGATGTTGCTGATGATGTTGCTGATGATGTTGCTGATGATGTTGCTGATGATGTTGCTGATGATGTTGCTGGTGATGTTGCTGATGATGTTGCTGATGATGTTGCTGATGATGACGTGAGACGGTGTGGTATGCCCGGAGGCGGTGTTGTATGCCCGGAGGCGGAGTTGTATGCCCGGAGGCGGTGTGGTATGCCCGGAGGCGGTTTTGTATGCCCGGAGGCGGTGTTGTATGCCCGGAGGCGGTGTGGTATGCCCGGAGGCGGTGTTGTATGCCCGGAGGCGGTGTTGTATGCCCTGAGGCGGTCTGGTATGCCCGGAGGCGGTGTAGTATGCCCGGAGGCGGTGTTGTATGCCCGGAGGCGGTGTGGTATGCCCGGAGGCGGTGCAGTATGCCCGGAGGCGGTGTTGTATGCCCGGAGGCGGTGTGGTATGCCCGGAGGCGGTGTAGTATGCCCGGAGGCGGTGTTGTATGCCTGGAGGCGGTGTGGTATGCCCGGAGGCGGTGTAGTATGCCCGGAGGCGGTGTTGTATGCCCGGAGGCGGTGTGGTATGCCCGGAGGCGGTACAACACCGCCTCCGGGCATGATGATGATAATGATGATGATGATGATGATGATGATGATGATGATGATGATGATGATGATGATGATGATGATGATGATGATGATGATGATGATGATGATGATGATGATGATGATGATGATGATGATGATGATGATGATGATGATGATGATGATGATGATGATGATGATGATGATGATGTTGCTGATGATGATGTTGCTGATGATGATGTTGCTGATGATGATGTTGTTGATGATGTTGCTGATGATGTTGCTGATGATGTTGCTGATGATGTTGCTGATGATGTTGATGATGATGTTGATGATGATGTTGATGATGATGTTGATGATGATGTTGATGATGATGTTGATGATGATGTTGATGTTGATGACGATGTTAATGATGATGTTGATGATGATGTTGATGATGATGTTGCTGATGATGTTGCTGATGATGTTGCTGATGATGTTGCTGGTAATGTTGCTGATGATGTTGCTGATGATGTTGCTGATGATGTTGCTGATGATGACGTGAGACGGTGTGGTATGCCCGTTTGCGGTGTTGTATGCCCGGAGGCGGTGTTGTATGCCCGGAGGCGGTGTGGTATGCCCGGAGGCGGTGTTGTATGCCCGGAGGCGGTGTTGTATGCCCGGAGGCGGTGTAGTATGCCCGGAGGCGGTGTAGTATGCCCGGAGGCGGTGTTGTATGCCCGGAGGCGGTGTGGTATGCCCGGAGGCGGTGTAGTATGCCCGGAGGCGGTGTTGTATGCCCGGAGGCGGTGTGGTATGCCCGGAGGCGGTACAACACCGCCTCCGGGCATGATGATGATAATGATGATGATGATGATGATGATGATGATGATGATGATGATGATGATGATGATGATGATGATGATGATGATGATGATGATGATGATGATGATGATGATGATGATGATGATGATGATGATGATGATGATGATGATGATGATGATGATGATGATGATGATGATGATGATGATGATGATGATGATGATGATGATGATGATGTTGCTGATGATGATGTTGCTGATGATGATGTTGCTGATGATGATGTTGTTGATGATGTTGCTGATGATGTTGCTGATGATGTTGCTGATGATGTTGCTGATGATGTTGATGATGATGTTGATGATGATGTTGATGATGATGTTGATGATGATGTTGATGATGATGTTGCTGATGATGTTGCTGATGATGTTGCTGATGATGTTGCTGATGATGTTGCTGATGATGTTGCTGGTGATGTTGCTGATGATGTTGCTGATGATGTTGCTGATGATGACGTGAGACGGTGTGGTATGCCCGGAGGCGGTGTTGTATGCCCGGAGGCGGTGTGGTATGCCCGGAGGCGGTGTTGTATGCCCGGAGGCGGTGTTGTATGCCCTGAGGCGGTCTGGTATGCCCGGAGGCGGTGTAGTATGCCCGGAGGCGGTGTTGTATGCCCGGAGGCGGTGTGGTATGCCCGGAGGCGGTGCAGTATGCCCGGAGGCGGTGTTGTATGCCCGGAGGCGGTGTGGTATGCCCGGAGGCGGTGTAGTATGCCCGGAGGCGGTGTTGTATGCCCGGAGGCGGTGTGGTATGCCCGGAGGCGGTGTAGTATGCCCGGAGGCGGTGTTGTATGCCCGGAGGCGGTGTGGTATGCCCGGAGGCGGTACATCACCGCCTCCGGGCATTATGATGATAATGATGATGATGATGATGATGATGATGATGATGATGATGATGATGATGATGATGATGATGATGATGATGATGATGATGATGATGATGATGATGATGATGATGATGATGATGATGATGATGATGATGATGATGATGATGATGATGATGATGATGATGATGATGATGATGATGATGATGATGATGATGATGATGTTGCTGATGATGATGTTGCTGATGATGATGTTGCTGATGATGATGTTGTTGATGATGTTGCTGATGATGTTGCTGATGATGTTGCTGATGATGTTGCTGATGATGTTGATGATGATGTTGATGATGATGTTGATGATGATGTTGATGATGATGTTGATGATGATGTTGCTGATGATGTTGCTGATGATGTTGCTGATGATGTTGCTGATGATGTTGCTGATGATGTTGCTGATGATGTTGCTGGTGATGTTGCTGATGATGTTGCTGATGATGTTGCTGATGATGACGTGAGACGGTGTGGTATGCCCGGAGGCGGTGTTGTATGCCCGGAGGCGGTGTTGTATGCCCGGAGGCGGTGTGGTATGCCCGGAGGCGGTGTTGTATGCCCGGAGGCGGTGTTGTATGCCCGGAGGCGGTGTGGTATGCCCGGAGGCGGTGTTGTATGCCCGGAGGCGGTGTTGTATGCCCTGAGGCGGTCTGGTATGCCCGGAGGCGGTGTAGTATGCCCGGAGGCGGTGTTGTATGCCCGGAGGCGGTGTGGTATGCCCGGAGGCGGTGCAGTATGCCCGGAGGCGGTGTTGTATGCCCGGAGGCGGTGTTGTATGCCCGGAGGCGGTGTAGTATGCCCGGAGGCGGTGTTGTATGCCCGGAGGCGGTGTGGTATGCCCGGAAGCGGTGTAGTATGCCCGGAGGCGGTGTTGTATGCCCGGAGGCGGTGTGGTATGCCCGGAGGCGGTACAACACCGCCTCCAGGCATGATGATGATAATGATGATGATGATGATGATGATGATGATGATGATGATGATGATGATGATGATGATGATGATGATGATGATGATGATGATGATGATGATGATGATGATGATGAGGATGATGATGATGATGATGATGATGATGATGATGATGATGATGATGATGATGATGATGATGATGATGATGATGATGATGATGATGATGATGATGATGATGATGATGATGATGATGATGATGATGTTGCTGATGATGATGTTGCTGATGATGATGTTGCTGATGATGATGTTGTTGATGATGTTGCTGATGATGTTGCTGATGATGTTGCTGATGATGTTGCTGATGATGTTGATGATGATGTTGATGATGATGTTGATGATGATGTTGATGATGATGTTGATGATGATGTTGCTGATGATGTTGCTGATGATGTTGCTGATGATGTTGCTGATGATGTTGCTGATGATGTTGCTGGTGATGTTGCTGATGATGTTGCTGATGATGTTGCTGATGATGACGTGAGACGGTGTGGTATGCCCGGAGGCGGTGTTGTATGCCCGGAGGCGGTGTTGTATGCCCGGAGGCGGTGTGGTATGCCCGGAGGCGGTGTTGTATGCCCGGAGGCGGTGTTGTATGCCCTGAGGCGGTCTGGTATGCCCGGAGGCGGTGTAGTATGCCCGGAGGCGGTGTTGTATGCCCGGAGGCGGTGTGGTATGCCCGGAGGCAGTGCAGTATGCCCGGAGGCGGTGTTGTAT
>JAXIVJ010005097.1:30000-76794 GCA_036785665.1 Chirona hameri | reverse complement strand
TTGGAGACTGCAGTACAGCACACAACAGTAGCCTTGGAGACTGCGAAAGGCACACAACAGTAGCCTTTGGTGAGACTGCAGAAAGGCACACAACAGTAGCCTTTGGAGACTGCAGAAAGGCACACAACAGTAGCCTTTGGAGACTGCAGAAAGGCACACAACAGTAGCCTTTGGAGACTGCAGTACAGCACACAACAGTAGCCTTTGGAGACTGCAGAAAGGCACACAGCAGTAGCCTTTGGAGACTGCAGTACAGCACACAGCAGTAGCCTTTGGAGACTGCAGAATGGCACACAACAGTAGCCTTTGGAGACTGCAGAAAGGCACACAACAGTAGCCTGTTGGAGCAGCAGTACAGCACACAGCAGTAGCCTTTGGAGACTGCAGTACAGCACACAACAGTAGCCTTTGGAGACTGCCGAAAGGCACACAACAGTAGCCTTTGGAGACTGCAGAAAGGCACACAACAGTAACCTTTGGAGACTGCCGAAAGGCACACAACAGTAGCCTTTGGAGGCAGCATAAAGGCACACAACAGTAGCCTTTGGACACTACCGAAAGGCACACAACAGTAGCCTTTGGACACTACCGAAAGGCACACAACAGTAGCCTTTGGAGACTACAGAAAGGCACACAACAGTAACCTTTGGAGGCAGCAGTACAGCACACAACAGTAACCTTTGGAGACTGCAGAAAGGCACACAACAGTAACCTTTGGAGACTGCCGAAAGGCACACAACAGTAGCCTTTGGAGACTGCAGCACAGCACACAACAGTAACCTTTGGAGACTGCAGAAAGGCACACAACAGTAACCTTTGGAGACTGCCGAAAGGCACACAACAGTAGCCTTTGGAGGCAGCATAAAGGCACACAACAGTAACCTTTGGAGACTGCCGAAAGGCACACAACAGTAGCCTTTGGAGACTACAGAAAGGCACACAACAGTAACCTTTGAAGACTGTCGAAAGGCACACAACAGTAGCCTTTGGAGACTGCAGCACAGCACACAACAGTAACATTTGGAGACTGCAGAAAGGCACACAACAGTAACCTTTGGAGACTGCCGAAAGGCACACAACAGTAGCCTTTGGAGACTGCAGTACAGCACACAACAGTAACCTTTGGAGACTGCAGTACAGCACACAGCAGTAGCCTTTGGAGACTGCAGTACAGCACACAACAGTAGCCTTTGGAGACTGTCGAAAGGCACACAACAGTAGCCTTTGGAGACTGCAGAAAGGTACACAACAGAAGCCTTTGGGGACTGCCGAAAGGCACACAACAGTAACCTTTGGAGACTGCCGAAAGGCACACAACAGTAGCCTTTGGAGACTGCAGCACAGCACACAACAGTAACCTTTGGAGACTGCAGAAAGGCACACAACAGTAACCTTTGGAGACTGCCGAAAGGCACACAACAGTAGCCTTTGGAGGCAGCATAAAGGCACACAACAGTAGCCTTTGGAGACTGCCGAAATGCACACAACAGTAGCCTTTGGAGACTACAGAAAGGCACACAACAGTAACCTTTGGAGACTGTCGAAAGGCACACAACAGTAGCCTTTGGAGACTGCAGCACAGCACACAACAGTAACATTTGGAGACTGCAGAAAGTCACACAACAGTAACCTTTGGAGACTGCCGAAAGGCACACAACAGTAGCCTTTGGAGACTGCAGTACAGCACACAACAGTAACCTTTGGAGACTGCAGTACAGCACACAGCAGTAGCCTTTGGAGACTGCAGTACAGCACACAACAGTAACCTTTGGAGACTGCAGAAAGGTACACAACAGAAGCCTTTGGAGACTGCAGTACAGCACACAACAGTAGCCTTTGGAGACTGCAGAAAGGCACACAACAGTAACCTTTGGAGACTGCAGTACAGCACACAGCAGTAGCCTTTGGAGACTGCAGTACAGCACACAACAGTAACCTTTGGAGACTGCAGAAAGGTACACAACAGAAGCCTTTGGGGACTGCCGAAAGGCACACAACAGTAGCCTTTGGAGACTGCCGAAAGGCACACAACAGTAGCCTTTGGAGACTGCAGTACAGCACACAACAGTAACCTTTGGAGACTGCAGTACAGCACACAACAGTAGCCTTTGGAGACTGCAGAAAGGCACACAACAGTAACCTTTGGAGACTGCAGTACAACACACAACAGTAGCTTTTGGAGACAGCAGTACAGCACACAACAGTAACCATTGGAGACTGCCGAAAGGCACACAACAGTAGCCTTTGAAGACTGCAGAAAGGCACACAGCAGAAACCTTTGGAGACTGCAGTACAGCACACAACAGTAGCCCTTGGAGACTGCAGAAAGGCACACAACAGTAACCTTTGGAGACTGCAGAAAGGCACACAACAGTAACCTTTGGAGATTGCAGTACAGCACACAACAGTAGCCTTAGCCTTTGGAGACTGCAGTACAGCACACAACAGTAACCTTTGGAGACTGCAGAAAGGCACACAACAGTAGCCTTTGGAGACTGCAGAAAGGCACACAACAGTAGCCTTTGGAGACTGCAGTACAGCACACAACAGTAGCCTTTGGAGACTGCAGAAAGGCACACAACAGCAGGGCCGGCGCCACAGGGGGGCAGGAGGGGCAGCTGCCCCTCCAACCGCCAGCTGGGCCCTTTTCGGTCAGCCTGGCGGGCGGATGAGCTGAATGTTCTCTCAGACTGTCTCGGGGCGCGATGAAGCAGCGCAAGCTCAACTCTGTGGCAGGCTGCCAAGTGCCATGTCCATCAGGAGACGCGCGAGGTTCCTGATCGGGATATGGCGCGCGAATATGCGTCCCTGAACGGTGCTCGTCGTGCCACCTTCGGAACGTTTTGATGTCATCTGAGATCAGGCACATAGCCAAGGGGGCGGCGGGTGCCCCCCCCCCCCCCTGTAGGCCAGGAGGGCCCTTTTCGGCGCACTGCGCACACCGAAAAGGGCCGACGAGACCGCGCGAAGCGCGATATCATGGGCTCTTTACCACGCGAAGCGTGGTCTTTAGAGTTTAGAGCACTTCAGAGGCCCTTTAGGACCACCAGGGCCCTCTCTGAAAGACCAGAGGGCCCCTTGAACGTTCAAAAGAGCCCTGTACATGTCAAAGGGGCCCCTGTCCTGACCGAAAGGGCCCCTGAGCGGGTCAGAGGGCCCCCCGAACACGTAGAATAGGCCCCCTAGATAGCACAGAGGGGCCCCTGGGCAGGTCGAGAGGCTCCTGAGCATGTCGGCAGGGCGACAAAGAAGCCAGCGCAGTCCATCGCTAAGTCATAAGGGCCCCCTGAGCAGGTTGGAGTACTCCTGGAAAGACCAGAGGACCCCTGGGAAGTTAAAAGGGCCCCTGTGCAGTTCAGAGGGGCCCCTGATCAGATCGAAAGGGCCTCTAGGTGAGTCATAAGGGACCCTGAACATGCCAAATGGACCTCTAGTCAGTTCGGAGGGGCCCCAGGGCATGTCGAAGGGCCCTCGGAGCATGTCGCAAGGCGACAAAGCAGCCAGCGCAGTCCGACCAGGAGAGTCGCTGGGCAGATCGGAGGGGCTACTGGGCAAGTCAGAGGGGCCCCTGGCTAGACCAAAAGGGTCCCTGGCCGGTCGGAAGGGCCCTTGAACATGCCGGATAAGTTCCTAGCCAGACTGGAGGGGCCCCTGGCAGGCACGTAGCCAAGGGGGCGGCGGGCGCAGCCGCCCCTCCCCTGTAGGCCAGGGGGAGGGGGCGTTTTTTTCTCTTTTTTCGGCGTGCGAGGCGCTTTTCGGCGCGCGAGGGGCCTTTTCGGTGCGCGCAGCGCGCCGAAAAAGGCCGAGGAACCGCGCGAAGCGCGGTATCATAGGCTCTTTACCACGCGAAGCGTGGTCTTTAGAGAGTTTATATCACCCCAGAGGCCCTTTAGGGCCACCAGGGCCCTCTGAAAGACCAGAGGGCCCCTTGGGCGTTCAAAAGGCCCCTGAGCTGGTCAGAGGGCCCCCTGAACACGTCGAATGGGCCCCTAGCCTGCACAGAGGGGCCCCTGGGCAGGTCGAGAGACCCCTGAGTATGTCGGCAGGGCGACAAAGCGGTTAGCGCAGTCCCTTGTCAGGTGATAAGGACCCCTGAGCAGGTTGGGGGGTCCCTGAACAGACCAGAGGGCCCCTGGGAAGTTACAAGGGCCCCTGTGCAGGTCAGAGGGACCCCTGACCAGACCGAAAGGGCCCCTAAGTGAGTCAGAAGGGCCCCTGAACATGCCGAATGGGTCCCTAGTCAGCACGGAGGGGCCCCAGGGCAGGTCGGAGGGCCCTCGGAGCATGTCTCAAGGCGACAAAGTAGCCAGCGCAGTCCCTTGCCAGGTCGGAAGGGCCCTTTAGAAGGCTGAAGGGCCCCTAGATAGACCAGAGGGCTCCTGTAAAGTTGAAAGGGCCCCTGTGCAGATCGCAGGGGCCCCTGACCAGACCGAAAGGACATCTGGGCTGGTAAGAAAGGACCCTGAACGTGCTGAATTGGCCCCTAGCCAGCACGGAGGGGCCCCAAGGCAGCTCGGAGGGCCCCTTGAACATGTTGGCAGGGCGACAAATCAGCCACCGCAATTAGACCAGAAGAGTCTCTGGGCAGATCGGAGTGGCTTCTGGGCAAGTCAGAGGGGCCCCTGGCTAGACCGAAAGAGTCCCTGGGCCGGTCGGAAGGGCCCTTGGACATGCCAGATGAGTTCCTAGCCAGACTGGAGGGACCCCTGGCAGGTCGGAGGGGCCCCTGAGAATGTCGACAGGGTGACGAAGCAGTCAGTGCAGTCCCTGGCCAGGTCGGAAGGACCTCTGGACAGGCCGAATGGCCCCTTGACGCACAAGATGGGCTTCTTGGAAGGTCAGAGGAGTCCCTGGTCAGACCGGAAGGACCAAAAGCACGTAGAGATCCCAGATGAAGATTAAATACAATGAGGACTTACTCCACAATACAAAATATTAAAAGCGGTGCTTTCGGGTATATTGTAACACCCTTCGTCAGGGTGTTACAATATACCCGAAAGCTCCGATTTTAATTTTTCTGGTAGAGTAAGCCCTCTTTGTATTTTATATATATATATATATATATATATATATATATATATATATATATATATATATATATATATATATATATATATATATATATATATATATATATATGTCACACACTCCACATCATGTCTTTTCGCTTCGCGGATCCAGATGAGTCCCTGAACACGAACAGGTCGGAAGGGCGTTGAAAAGGTCGGAGAGGCCCTAGACGATCTGAAGAGACCCTGGGACTTTCAACAGTAAGAATGCAGTTGTCCAGGAAATAAAACTCAAAATTTTCGCGCCGCTCCGCGGTGCAATTGAACTACAAAGTACATTATATGCGGGTTAGAAAAAACGGCCCGTTTCGCGGCGCATTTATGTGTTATGTCGCTACTTTCCTATATAATTGGGCAAAATATTCACTTTAGCACTTTTTTACCGCGCTTTTAAACACACAATATGGCATTTTAGAGGTCCGCACCATACGCAATGTGACGCATTGATGAGAAATAATATCCAGGGCATTATACTCAAAATTTTCGCGCCGCTCCGCGGCGCAATTTGTTTAAGAGTTCCAGGTCTTGAGCTTAAAAATATTCCAAGTTGGTATAGCTGATTCCAAATTGGTGTCGCTGGTTCTAAACTTTATATGGCAGTTTTCTAACTCCAGCTCCAAAAAGTTGGTATGACCCATACCATTCCTGTCATACTGCATTTTCCATCCTAGTAACGTGCCTTTCATCCATTTTGTTTTGCCCTTTCAACGCTTGGAAAGGGGCGCTTTCAACACTCGGGAAGGGGTCCTTTCGAGACACCCCCCCCCCCCCCCTGCACGAAATCCTGGCTACGTGCCTGTCTGAGATGATAGCACCGACATAAAATGTGATGACTAATAAATTCCTTCTAGTAACTAGTGAACTATAGTAAACATACTTCGTACATGTCGCAAGAAATGAAAAAGTTATAGTTGATAACTTAGTCACATTGAGTAAAAACTTGAACTTTGTGACGCCAAAATGTCACTTGAAAATACAGGCTGTGATACTCTATTTAAAGTGTTCAAGTTTGATCATAAATAAATGGTAATCCGTGCGGGGACGAAAAAGACGGAAATGATATTAAATATATATTGCATTATATTGCAGGCTGGGTGGGCCCTTTTGGCCAAGGGCCCTTTTTCTGGAAAAGCTGCCCCCCCCCCCAACCGAAAATATGTGGCACCGGCCCTGCACAACAGTAACCTTTGGAGACTGCCGAAAGGCACACAACAGTAGCCTTTGGAGACTGCAGAAAGGCACACAGCAGTAACCTTTGAAGACTGCCGAAATGCACACAACAGTAGCCTTTGGAGGCAGCATAAAGGCACACAGCAGTAGCCTTTGGAGACTGCAGAAAGGCACACAACAGTAACCTTTGGAGACTGCCGAAAGGCACACAACAGTAACCTTTGGAGGCAACATAAAGGCACACAACTACTCCTTTGGATACTGCAGAAAGGCACACAACTACTCCTTTGGATACTGCAGAAAGGCACACAACTACTCCTTTGGATACTGCAGAAAGGCACACAACTACTCCTTTGGATACTGCAGAAAGGCACACAACTACTCCTTTGGATACTGCAGAAAGGCACACAACAGTAGCCTTTGGAGATAATTAGCAACATGGGAACCGACAGAAGCTGCAGCAGCTTAGTTCGCCCGTGTAGCTCAGTCGAGAGAGCGCTGGGCTTACGATCTAACTCGCCCTGGGAAGATGGGTTTGAGCCGCTTCGGCGCGGGGATGTTCCTGGCGGGGATGACCTGCGGCCGGTGGCAACGGCCGCGTTCAAGTTCAGATGAAGCCAGCGAGCCGGGCGGACCGTCCTCAGTAATTGTTAGGGGACGTTCAACTTTCGCCTCTAAATTCTGCCAATGATTGGAATGGTGCGATCGGATGGTGGGGTCAGGGCCCGCGCAACAAGCTTAGGTTAGCATGGGTCCTGATCTCGGAAATCCATCCCATTAAAACATTCGGACTAAATTGAAAAAGACTAAGCGGCTCGCCATTATAGAGCAATGTCGTCAAAGCCACCAAAGACTAAGCGGCTCGCCATTATAGAGCAATGTCGTCAAAGCCACCAAAGACTAAGCGGCTCGCCATTATAGAGCAATGTCGTCAAAGCCACCAAAGACTAAGCGGCTCGCCATTATAGAGCAATGTCGTCAAAGCCACCAAAGACTAAGCGGCTCGCCATTATAGAGCAATGTCGTCAAAGCCACCAAAGACTAAGCGGCTCGCCATTATAGAGCAATGTCGTCAAAGCCACCAAAGACTAAGCGGCTCGCCATTATAGAGCAATGTCGTCAAAGCCACCAAAGACTAAGCGGCTCGCCATTATAGAGCAATGTCGTCAAAGCCACCAAAGACTAAGCGGCTCGCCATTATAGAGCAATGTCGTCAAAGCCACCAAAGACTAGGCGGCTCGCCATTATAGAGCAATGTCGTCAAAGCCACCAAAAAAAGGTTTCTACGCAGCTCATTTCCAGGAAAGTAGCGTGTCAATGGCACGACCATGACGGTATTCTGAACAAATAACTGTTGTTCTAAACACAATATCTTACAGGAACGTGACCAATGGAAATACGAGATGTGAAACGGAAGCCGCTTGCAACTTCAATGAAGAGTTTGACTGAACCAACTGCGTCGCTCAGCTATCCATCGGACTTCATATCACCTGTAGCTGAAGCCTGAACGACATGGACACCGCGAGTTCATCAATAGCCTTCATCCTAAACATGTGAATCAGTGCACAATCCGAACATAAGTCAAGTTTCAACGGCTCCGTTTAACTTAGAACAACAGTGAAAGTGCATTCCAGATCATCTACAGCAATCAAAGTCATTATATATCATTAAGCTTTGTAATCCTTACGTTTCGTAACAATATCATTCAGTTTCGAAATCCCAGCTCTGGTAAGCCATGTATCACATCGCAGATTAAAAACCTGAGTCGGTATGAGCCGGTGCCACATCGATAGAACTGCCGTCACCGCACCGGGCCCTGTGTAACCGCCGTCACCGCACCGGGTCCTGTGTAACCGCCGTCACCGCACCGGACCCTGCGTAACCGCCGTCACCGCACCGGGCCCTGTGTAACTGCCGTCACCGCACCGGGCCCTGTGTAACCGCCGTCACCGCACCGGGCCCTGTGTAACCGCCGTCACCGCACCGGGCCCTGTGTAACCGCCGTCACCGCACCGGACCCTGCGTAACCGCCGTCACCGCACCGGGTTCTGCGTAACCGCCGTCACCGCACCGGATCCTGTGTAACCCCCGTCACCGCACCGGGTTCTGCGTAACCGCCGTCACCGCACCGGACCCTGCGTAACCGCCGTCACCGCACCGGGTCCTGTGTAACCGCCGTCACCGCACCGGACCCTGCGTAACTGCCGTCACCGCACCGGGCCCTGTGTAACCGCCGTCACCGCACCGGGCCCTGTGTAACCGCCGTCACCGCACCGGGCCCTGTGTAACCGCCGTCACCGCACCGGACCCTGCGTAACCGCCGTCACCGCACCGGGTTCTGCGTAACCGCCGTCACCGCACCGGATCCTGTGTAACCCCCGTCACCGCACCGGGTTCTGCGTAACCGCCGTCACCGCACCGGACCCTGCGTAACCGCCGTCACCGCACCGGGTCCTGTGTAACCGCCGTCACCGCACCGGACCCTGCGTAACTGCCGTCACCGCACCGGGCCCTGTGTAACCGCCGTCACCGCACCGGGCCCTGTGTAACCGCCGTCACCGCACCGGGTTCTGCGTAACCGCCGTCACCGCACCGGGTTCTGCGTAACCGCCGTCACCGCACCGGGTCCTGCGTAACCGCCGTCACCGCACCGGGTTCTGTGTAACCCCCGTCACCGCACCGGGTCCTGCGTAACCCCCGTCACCGCACCGGGTCCTGTGTAACCGCCGTCACCGCACCGGGTCCTGGGTAACCGCCGTCACCGCACCGGGTTCTGCGTAACCGCCGTCACCGCACCGGTTTCTGCGTAACCGCCGTCACCGCACCGGGTTCTGCGTAACCGCCGTCACCGCACCGGGTTCTGCGTAACCGCCGTCACCGCACCGGGTTCTGCGTAACCGCCGTCACTGCACCGGGTTCTGTGTAACCCCCGTCACCGCACCGGGTCCTGCGTAACCGCCGTCACCGCACCGGACCCTGCGTAACCACCGTCACCGCACCGGGTTCTGCGTAACCGCCGTCACCGCACCGGGTTCTGCGTAACCGCCGTCACCGCACCGGGTCCTGTGTAACCGCCGTCACCGCACCGGGTCCTGTGTAACCGCCGTCACCGCACCGGGCCCTGTGTAACCGCCGTCACCGCACCGGGTCCTGGGTAACCGCCGTCACCGCACCGGGTCCTGGGTAACCGCCGTCACCACACCGGGTTCTGCGTAACCGCCGTCACCGCACCGGGTCCTGCGTAACCGCCGTCACCGCACCGGGTTCTGCGTAACCGCCGTCACTGCACCGGGTTCTGCGTAACCGCCGTCACCGCACCGGGTTCTGCGTAACCGCCGTCACTGCACCGGGTTCTGTGTAACCCCCGTCACCGCACCGGGTCCTGCGTAACCGCCGTCACCGCACCGGGTTCTGCGTAACCGCCGTCACCGCACCGGGTTCTGCGTAACCGCCGTCACCGCACCGGGTTCTGCGTAACCGCCGTCACTGCACCGGGTTCTGTGTAACCCCCGTCACCGCACCGGGTCCTGCGTAACCGCCGTCACCGCACCGGACCCTGCGTAACCGCCGTCACCGCACCGGGTTCTGCGTAACCGCCGTCACCGCACCGGGTCCTGTGTAACCGCCGTCACCGCACCGGGTCCTGTGTAACCGCCGTCACCGCACCGGGCCCTGTGTAACCGCCGTCACCGCACCGGGTCCTGGGTAACCGCCGTCACCGCACCGGGTCCTGGGTAACCGCCGTCACCGCACCGGGTTCTGCGTAACCGCCGTCACCGCACCGGGTTCTGCGTAACCGCCGTCACCGCACCGGGTCCTGCGTAACCTCCGGTTCTGCACCGGGTCCGCCGTCACCGCACCGGGCCCTGCGTAACCTCCGGTTCTGCAATGGGAGAGAATCCGGTCTCACAGCTGACCCAGAATCTCAGGTCCGTGTATGTACATGACTCCGATCACGGACCTCCCTGACTGACGCACAGCGGACAAAATCCGCCGACCTTGTGCAAGTGTCGCAACATGAGACGACGCGTCGTGGCTCGGCAGCTGTCCGAGGAGTCTCCTGATTCAGCAGTGACGGTAACAAGGGGGGGGAGGAGGGGGGGGGGGGGGCGGAAAAGTGGCCACCGGTCCCACGGCTATTGCGCATACGCTCCGGCGTCCGGCGATATGATCAGTCAGTGGAGATCCTGATGTGATCGGAAAGTAGGCCGCTAACGTGGGTTATCCTGGGGCCGCGTGTTCGTGAGTCAGAATGGTGCAGCCGGTTCAATCACGGGACTCAAGGGTCTAACGTGGGTTACGTGTTCGTGAGTCAGAATGGTGCAGCCGGTTCAATCACGAGACTCAGGTTATCTCCGGCATGCTGTTAACATGTCGGCTCCCGATAGCGATCGGCACGCGCTGCAGCCGAGGTGCGAGCTTCTGAATGAGCTAGGTATGTTCTGGACACGAGCTTTTCTTTGTGGAAACCGCGTATTCAACTGATATATGGTAACCCTGCTTTCACTCCCAAACCGACTACATCGATTTACCTCTTAATTATAAAATAAAACGATCGATGTAAGCACGTGAGCACACAATATTTGATTTACAGTTCGAAAAATACAAAACCAGTGTATTTGATACGAACAAGTTAGGACTGAACTGATTACACTGGTCATACTCGCCTCAAGGCACGCTATTCTGGAGCGAATTACTGCTAAGCTCAGATGCCAGACATAACCAATAACATTCGTGTATTGCCGGTGAGACTATTGTTGGCGTAAGACATGATATGGATTATCGAATGGTATTACAACGAAAAATAGAAATGATAGCATTGATAGGTATGGAAAAAGCACACGAATGATGTGCACCAGGATGTGAATTGTGACACTAACGCGAACTTAATTTATGGAGGACTACATTCAAATAATAACAAGCTGACATGATTTTAAGCAATGAACTATAATGTGGTAAACAATTAATACGGCTGAACTGAAATCAAATCCTACCACAAACCATTAGAGTTTTAAGAATGAATCACACACACCCAGACTCATACAAATACACACTACACATGCCCTTTCAGTGTCAACACCCATAACATAAATATGTGTATTAACTCGGGCGACCATATGACACTTCTTTAGCTGACAAAACAAGCCGATACAAACAGTTGTTACTTGGCTCAATAAATGGCCAATTCGGCCTCCCTAAACTCGCATGATACTGATGTGGTACATTGGACAATGGACTCACCAACTAACTATATGGTCACATGGCGCCTGTTTCAACGTTCAGGAATCGTCCCTGATTATCACAGCGATGCTCCCCAGCCCTGGACACAACTCCTCAGAGGAAACGGGCCCCTGAGCAGCGAGAACGGTGCCACCTCCGGGGGCGGGGCGGGGCGGGGCGGGGCGGGGCGGGGCGGTGTGGCGGTGGCGTGCGGTGGCGGTGGCGGTGGCGGTGGCAGGTGGCGGGTGGCGGTGGGGGGGGCGGAGCGTGGCGGTGGCGGTGGGCGACGGTGGCGGGGGGCGGGGCGGGGGCGGGGCGGGGGCTGGGGGCGGGGGGCGGGGGCGGGGGGCGGGAGGGCTGGGGGGCCGGGGGCGGGGGCGGGGGGGGCGGGGGCGGGGGCGGGGGGCGGGGGCGGGGGCGGGCGGACCGGTCCCGTTCAGCCGGCCTTTTCTGAGGGAGGCGGCGGTGGCGGGGGCGTCGCCGTGCCGTCCGCCAGGCTCTGCAGAGCGCGTCCGGCCTGCCTCAGTTCAGCCAGCACCTCCTGCAGCTGGTGGCGGGAGCAGCCGACTGTTAGTTCCTCTACCCTGCCGCCAGGTGTCAGGGTGACCAGTGTCAGCTCGAACTGGGCCTGCTCGCCCTCCTCCGCCGCGCCAGCCAGACTGGACTGCACGACGGCCACCTCGGTCCAGCGGGCATCCACCAGCCGGGCCGGACCGTGGCCGATCCTGGACAGCAGACGGCGCGCCGGCGGGCCGGCCTGCGCCGACAGCGACACCAGCGCCGCCTGACGGTCGGCCGGCCAGCCGGCGGCCTGCAGCGCGGCCGACAGCCGGGCCTCGGCCGCCCCGCCGCCGGGGCAGAGGCGCACGTGCTCCAGGAAGGTGGCCAGCAGGGCGGCGTGGCATCCGACCAGCGCCTCCGCCGGAACCTCGGAGCACTTCACCTGCAGAGCTGCCGGTCAGAGGGGGAGGAGGGGTGTCCCGGAACCTCAGAGCACTTCACCTGCAGAGCTGCCGGTCAGAGGGGGAGGAGGGGTGTCCCGGAACCTCAGAGCACTTCACCTGCAGAGCTGCCGGTCAGAGGGGGAGGAGGGGTGTCCCGGAACCTCAGAGCACTTCACCTGCAGAGCTGCCGGTCAGAGGGGGAGGAGGGTGTCCCGGAACCTCGGGGCACTTCACCTGCAGAGCTGCCGGTCAGAGGGGGAGGGGTGTCCCGGAACCTCAGAGCACTTCACCTGCAGAGCTGCCAGTCAGAGGGGGAGGGGTGTCCCGGAACCTCAGAGCACTTCACCTGCAGAGCTGCCGGTCAGAGGGGGAGGGGTGTCCCGGAACCTCAGAGCACTTCACCTGCAGAGCTGCCGGTCAGAGACGGAGGAGGGGTGTGAGGTACAGAGGGACCAGCGGCCCATTTGAGAAGTGCATTTTTGTTGTTGTGGCTCATGGGGAAGCTTATGCTAAAACGTCGTGAACTATACTCTTCAGAGTAAAAATATACATAAAGGGGTATTATTAAGTCAAAGTCAAAGTCATGTATTAAGATACATTCACGTTGTGGCTTTTACGTATCCAGTCAGAGTACATGTGTAGTGATATCTGAATACAAAAGCACAGTGTAAACACGATAAAAAGCAATACGATCGCGGTCAGTAAAAGAGAACACATTGTACATGGTAGGCCTGTCATCGCACGGTGTGAGGCTTAACCACCAACCATAAGAAAATTGAAGCGGTCAATGCAGGTCACATGCTATATATTATTAGGTGTACTAACCTAATGATCATTGTAAATTAATTGCACACTGTTTCCATTCATTTGTATATCAGGTCTAACAGGGGTGAGATGTTTCAATTAATGTATTAATATAATGAGCATTAGGTTACACCTTTTCTAATTATTATTTCATAATGCTCAGAATTATGCTTGCCAGAATAAAGATATGGGACACACACAATCTTAACCCGCGACGTGCCGGTGCTCTGCGCCACCTTCGTCGTCCCAGGGTCTAAACGCCCCCTTCTAACTCGGCTCATATGAGGAGTAGCCGGAATAAAACAAAATATCGTTCGACAGCTCGTCAAAAATAATGTCGAAACTATTTCAGTCTTTTGGGGGCTCAGGTCAATATTGAGGTCACCAGAGGTCATCAAAGGTCAGATTTTCCAGTTGTAGGACTTCGCTCCAGAAACCCCAAATATCTTGGAAACTATGATAGCTAGGAAGACACGGAAAAGCAATCGAAAGCTCTTAAAAAATGCAATCGCTAGGGTGTCCAAATTTTCGGTCAGGTAAATAGTTTAGGCTCCAGACCCCAGAGGTCACAGAATGTCACGATGACACTTTCTTCCATTTTGTTCGTGAATAACTTGTTATTGGTTAAACATAGAACAAGTATTTTACCGCTTCAAAACATATCGATGGTGACCGGGTTAGGTGAACTTCAAAATTTGACCTCAGGTCAAGGTCATTTGTTGGCCCAGGTAGGTCATGTTGTATATAGGGCGACGCGACTCGACGAGACAAACACAGTGGTATAATTCGCACGTCTCTATCTGTATTATGTCACGAGTTATTCGCAAACAAGTGCTGGTGACCTCAGATGACCTCATCTGATCTTGCAGAGGTCACTGAGCAACAACTGAAACTGGGTCATCAAGAATGAGCAAAACAAAAACATGATTATGAAATAATTTACCTGATATAAGGCATATTCTCTGAATAGGAAGCATTTGTATATTTTCCCATTGACTTCCCATGACCTCACAAAATTGGAGTGACATTAGGGCACCGATATAACAAAAATCTGAGATACACGAATTGTAGGTACTTATGATCTAATCGAATCCTGTAAGTTTTAAAACCGATCGGCCAAAAACTGTGGCTGTGGTGCGACCACAAACTCTTTTTTTGTAAGTGGAGTCACATGATCTGGCCTGGTGACCTGACCTGAGATGACCTGAGGTCAAGGATTTCACACAATGTGGGTAATTGATGCCAGAACACCTGTGCCTAAAACGGCGGTGCTGCGCGCAGACGTTTGACCGCTATCCTCGAACAACCTTAGGGGGGGGGGGGTGTTAAGAAAATGTTACTATGATCAAAACATGGTTTTATTATTATTAACCTATGTGACACTATTGCATGCTTACTTCTTGCATTAAACACCTGCTATTATACATCATAACAACACAGTGTCACACACAATGGTCAAGACATCTGACTCAAAACATCCTAAAAGCAACATACCTATATTAATTATCTACCAAAGCAAATATGATGAAAAACCACAGAATAAACTCATAATTTGATTGTTGACACACCAAGAAGCATTGAAACAGAAAATGTCACAAAACAATAACATACAACACTCACATGAAACATGCTCCCTTTTGGATGGATCAGATCCATCTAGCAAAGCACGCTTGAGGATGGTCTTAAAGGACTTGTCTGAGAGTGTGGCACACAGCTTGAGGCCATCTAGATGCTCCTTGGGTAGTTCCATGTCTGTTAAACAGGGCAAACCTGTGAACAGGAGAACAGGCTGCTAAACCAGTGTGGTGAACCATGAGGGCACCCCAAGAACCAAGGGATATGCTACATAGTTCAACCATCCTGTGGAAATTTCAACTCTTGAAAGTTGATACACTTAGACTGCATTTGCCAAACATTTGTAAATTTAAACTGTGAGGCTCCATAATTCATTGTGGTGGTTGTATTTGGGGTTTACAACAATGTGACTGCCACTATTTGTTGGTGTAGTTTTTGACACCAACTCCAACAGGGAACCCAACAAAAACTTTCCTGTAGCCAGACCCCAACCCAGAACCTATGGATACTGATTCCACCACTCTGCCAACTCAACTAAGTCACCTGGACCCTTCTATAACTTGTAACTTGACAGGAGAAATGCATTATCTGGTCACATGGAAAATCTGGTCTTCCAGAATCCAGATTCAGTAATCAAGTCTGAGCTACTTCTGCCATTAGTTTAAAATGTCACAGTAAGAATAACACAACATTTTATTGGTCACAAACATCACCAATCACATCACAACACTGGACTTTACATGCAATTTGCAGAGTTAGAGCATTGGTGTTCTAGACTCAGACTGGTTATTGATTTGACACTGATTAAATCAATCAGAATCGTTAAATCCAAATTCCTTTAATAAAAACATAATTGATTCACCACCAGATCTTTTGATTCATGAATCATGATTGAATCAAAACCCGCAATCAAAACCCGCATCAAACCAAGGCTGATTGAATAAAAAGATTTAACGATTCTTAATGATTCAAATACACTGGTAAATTGTGAAAATACATGCAGTACCAGTGGCTATATTCATTTATACTGAAATAATATTGTTGTAACAATGTTTTAATGATCATATATATGTATGCTTCCATTTGTATTGATTTGACATTAATTAACCACATATTTAAATGTTGAATCAAATGTGAATCAACTAAAACATTTGTTTTGGTTCTTCAAATAAGAAAGAATCAATTCTCAAAATTTCCTCTGTGAATCAAATGGTGATTGTATCATTCAGATTCCAAAATGAATCATTCAGATTCCAAAATTAATCATTCAGATTCCAAAATGAATCATGATTGAATTGTTCCAAAAAAAAGTTGAATCAATAACCAGTCTGGTTCTAGTGTGCTAGTATTATCTACACTAAAACAAGAAGGCATGTAAGTTAATGTGACTGGCAACTGGATTAAAGTAAAGTTGCCTTGATTGGATGATTAACTGCCCAGGCTAGCAAAAACAATCATCTTGTTTGCTTCAAGGACAGAATACAAAATTAGAGGGCTAGGTTCACATCCCAACACAGTACACACGATTGAGATGAACAGTAAGACATCAATGCTTACACTGAAAGCCATACATGATACATTGGTTATATTAGTTAGATTAATGGCTTGCTATTCGTTGGTGGTTTATTCAGAAAAAATGCACCTATCTTCGTACCCACAAAATATATTAAAGTTCTTTTCCCACCAATGCATTAATTTATCAGGTCAAGAACAAGGCCATAGAGGGTCAAGAAGGTTGGCTACTAGGCTGGTTGGTTGGCTACCTTGGGCTATCTAGTTACCCTGCTAAGTTACCTATCTTTACAGACCTTGACCTTGGCTACTAGGCCTCTTTTTTTAGTGTTGGCTCCTTCCCCAATAAAGCGGGAAACGACGCAGATGTGACAAAGCTATCCGACTCGCTGACGATCTTTGTATAGTAGACGACGAATAAGCAGCCGGCAGAAAATTTGCGGAGAACCTAAAGAATAATAACGCATTTGATGGGAAATCTTGAGATTTACGTATCTCAAGATACGTATGTTCAAGATTTGCGCAAGCTTAAATATAAGTGGCACACATATTGGTCGATATTATCTATAAGTATATATTATGTAAAATCCATTGAACACTGCTTTCAAGCCAGCCAGCAAGTGCGGCTCTTTTATTTAGGACCAAACTACAGGCATATTCTCTAACCCTATAACCACAGAGTACTTATATCAATGAGTAGGCTCAAGTGTGGCGACTGCCATTGCTACGCGTATCACGCCTGGTTCAAACTATAATAAACTAACTATGTTACCACATGACTATTTCTGTAGTCATTGTCTGTCCGGAATGTCTTTTCTTATGGGCCGCGCGGAAGAACGGAGTAAGTGACAACTTTCTTCTAAATCATTATTCGAGTGTACAGCGTTTTCTGATATTTTAGCAAAACTTGTATTGTATTAAATAGCTATTCTCAGCAAGTTCGCCAGCGCTCGTGATTATGTTAGCCAAGATCCGCATTGGACAGATTTAACAAACGTTAAAAAAACACCTAACACTGAAGAGAATGTTTGCAAAAAAAATCACGGGGAAAGTTATCAATCAACTTCTAAACAAAAATATGAGGATAAAGGAAGGAAGCTATGAGAAGGATGCAAACCAAGATTCTCCGGTTCCTGATAAAGAAACTGACCATAGTCAGAAAACGGAAAGAGAAGGATGCAAACCGGAGAAGGATGCAAACCAAGATTCTCCGTTTCCTGATAAAGAAACTGACCAGAGTCAGGAAACGGAAACATCACACAATTCTAGTAACCGTCCCACATGTCCTCTCTGCGGCAAAACCGGCACAAGGAAGCGGTATATGCAGTGTGCCGTCTGCGGCCGTCACTGGCACATGACATGTGTCCGGCTGAACAAAATGCAGGCGAACGCGCTCTGCCGCTGGTGGTGTCCGGACTGCGTCAAGAGCGGCTCCCAGATTCCACACAGTACTGCGCCATTTTCAAATCAGACCTCAACTCTAGCGGCACCGCAACAGCTAATGCCTGACGTAGTTGACACTGATAACGACCTTGGGCTCACCCTAGCCAACCTGAGACGATCACGCCTGTGTGAGTCTGATCGGTTAGCCGAGTCCTCCGCTAGGTGGCAGTGCGCCTGCGGGAGAAATACAGTCTTCTCTGAGTCGCCGACGCGTGTGGAGCTGGCGGCTACTACGGACTCGAACATGGCGCAGCCGGCAGGGTCCGAGGGGATCGACCCCGCCTCAGTGCAACTACCCAGTGACGACGACGAACTCGTGCAGCCGGTAGCGATACTGGCGCCGAGTGTTGCGTCCGCTGCGATGGCGAGAGACGCTAAACCCCACCGACTGGAAGTGACTAGTGACCGCGGTGCTTCGTACCGGCTGTGGCGTCAGCGGTGGGACGATTACGCCATGTTGGCTGGACTGGCTAGCAAGCCACCAGCCCTACAGATGGCGATCCTCCGAACTTGCCTCTCGGATGAGGCAATGACGATCGTGGCGAACTTTGATACGCCAGAGGTGCAGCGGAATGACCTGTCCGCTGTCCTTATGCACCTGGAATGCTACGCCCGCGGCCAGGTAAACGAAGTCATCCAGCGTCGGACGTTCAACATGTGTGAACAACTCGACGGCGAATCATTTGACGACTTCGCCACGCGCTTGCGCGACTTGAGCAGGGACTACGGATTCTGCGATACCTGCAGAGACTCTCTCATCCGTGACCGGATTGTGGTTGGTCTGCGTGACCCCGCAACGATTAAGCGTCTGTGCGCGGTACAACTCCTGTCGCTGCAACAGGCCACCCAGATTTGCCGCTCAGAAGAGGCTGCCGCCCGTGACGTCACAACCATCACCGGCGGCAACGCGGACGCCATCTCCGCCTGTATCACGCAGCCCAACCGCGGCGGCGCCCACCGCCGGGCCCAGAGCAGCCGCGGCGTCAGATTTCAGTCGCGCAGCCCCACCCCTCCCCGACGCCTGTCGGGGGCCGGTGCACCGCAGACGGGCGTCGCCCCAGCGCTGCCCGCCGCCTGCCGTAACTGCGGCAACCGCCACAGCCGCTCGGCCCGCTGCCCGGCAGCCGACCGTTCATGCTACAACTGCGGTCGGCACGGCCACATCTCCAGATTGTGTCGCAGCCCTCGCCCACCCCACGAGTCGTCGGCCTCCACCGTTACCCTGGCAACGACCTCCCGTGGATCGGCACCGACAGTTCGAGTGTCCGTGACTGGGCTGCGGACAGCGGTGATGGAAGCGCTGCCGGACACTGGAGCCGACGTGTCCGTCGCTGGTCTGGACTTCGCCCATCGCATTGGAGAGATGAACGACAATCTCCAGCCACCGACGACCCACCCTCGCGCCGTTGACGGACACACGGCCCGTTCTCGTGGCAGTCTGCCAATTCATCTCCGCCTGGGTGACGTCACAGTCTCCGACACGGTGCACATCATTCCAGGGGTGCCCTGCCTCCTGCTCTCATGGAAAACCGCTCGGGCCCTCCGTCTGGTACCGACCGACTATCCACAGCAGATCGCCACCGTGGTTCTCCCAGCCACGCCGCCGCCCGCACGGCGCCGCCGCCGCGCGCCCGAGTCTCCCCCGCGCGGTCTCCGATGTCAGCCGACACTCGATCATCGCGCCGCCCCGCCACGGGCGATAACCGCCGCCGCCGCCGCCGCCGCCGCCGAGCCTGGCCGCGGCCAGCTGGCGCCGACGTCACCGCCGACGCCGCCACCGCCGCCGTCGCTGCCGGCCGCGTCGACGACACATGTGCTGCCCCCTGCCACTGTTCGGCAGACTACAGCGCCACCAACCACCACCGGACATAAAGCCTCGGTCGAGAGCCCGCTCAACGAGTTTCCAGACGTGCTGGACGGTGTCGTCCGGGCGATGCCGGGGGAAAACTTCAAGATCCACCTTCGAGAGAACGCCACTCCATTCGCGGTGCGCGCACCGCGACGCATTCCGCTATCCCTCCGTGAGCCACTCCGTCAGGAGTTGGACAAGCTGGAGCAGGACGGCATCATCACCTCAGTGGTCGAGCCGACCGACTGGTGCGCCCCAATCGTGGTGGCACCCAAGAAAACCGGTGGCATCCGTCTGTGCGTGGATTTATCCAAGCTCAACCAGTCCGTGAAACGGGAGCTGTACCAGTCCAGCACGCCAGCTGAGTGCGTCGCGTCAATCGTGGCATCCGAGGCCCAGTGGTTTAGCGTTTTTGACGCCGCCAAGGGCTACCACCAGTGCCCTCTGGATGAGTCTTCCCGCCATCTGACGACCTTCATCACACCCTTCGGGAGGTATCAGTACCTCCGTGCGCCGTACGGCGTCTCGTCCATCAGCGAACATTACAACAGGCGGATGGATGAGTGCTTCATCGACATGGACGGTGTTCAGCGCGTCGTTGATGACGTCATCATCTACAGCAAGACGAAGTCCGCACACGTCGCCCGGGTCCGCGAGTTCCTGGCTCGATGCCGGGATCGCGGGGTGGCGCTAAACCCGGCGAAGACGCAACACCAGCGGAAGAAAGTCAAGTTCGCCGGCTTTATCGTGGCAGAAGACGGATATCTGCCCGACCCAACGCTCACTAACGCAATCGCAGCGTTCCCAACACCTCAGACGCTGACCGAACTCCGCGGCTTCTTCGGCCTCGTCAACCAGGTGGCCCCGTTCTCAGAGGAGATTGCGGAGCACCTGGAACCGCTGCGTCACCTGTTGAGCACCAAACGAACCTTCGGTTGGGACAGTTGTCACCAGGTGGCGTTCGAAAAGGCGCGGGCGGCGCTATCATCGGTGCGCACGCTCGCCTTTTTCGACCAAACGCGGCCCACTCTGCTGTCGACCGACGCGAGCCGTCTGAAGGGGCTCGGGTTCCTGCTTCAGCAGAAGCAGCTGGATGGCACATGGCGTACAGTCCAGGCCGGCTCCCGGTTCCTGACAGACGCAGAGAGCCGTTACGCCACCATCGAGCTGGAGCTGCTGGCGGTGGCGTGGGGGTGTCACAAGTGCCGCCTCTTCCTCAGTGGGCTCCCCGAGTTCGACGTGCTGACCGACCACCGCCCTCTGGTGCCAATCCTCAACTCCAAGAACCTGGATGAGATTGAAAACCCGCGCCTCCAGCGCCTGCGGCAGAAACTGCTGGTGATGACATTCACTGCTCGGTGGCAGCGCGGCACGGACCATCTGGCAGCCGACGCCCTCTCAAGGTCACCGGTGGACCCGCCGACAGAGGAGGACGAGCTGGCCGAGGACAGATCGGCCACAACCGTCGCCGCAGTCATCACAGGCGAGGCGAGTGAACTCTGCACCGACCTCAGGCTGGATGAGGTACGGCGAGCGGCAGACCGGGACGAGGAGGCGCAGATCCTTCTTCAGACCGTGATGGACGGCTTCCCGTCCCAGAAGGCCGACCTTCCCGCGCTCCTGCGGCCATATTGGCCGGTCCACGACCGCCTCGCTGTCGATGACGGGCTGGTCGTGTGTGGTTGCCGGCTCGTCATTCCCCGCCCGATGCGCGCAGCCGTCCTCGCCGAGCTGCACGCCAGCCATCAGGGAAAAGAAAAGACGAAGAGTCGAGCCCGCCAGATTGTCTTCTGGCCCAACATGAACAACGATATCGAGAACATCACCAAGGCCTGCCAGCCCTGCCAGAGGGAACTGCCATCGCTGCCGAAAGAGACGCTGCGCACGCACGAGCAGGCCAGCCGCCCATTCCAACACCTCTGCGCCGACTTCTGTCAACACGCCGGCCAATACTTCCTGGTGGCGGTCGACCCTCTCTCCGGGTGGCTCACAGTCTGCCCGGTCGGCCGACACGCCAGTGCCTCGACGCTCATCAGGGAACTCCGTGGCATCTTCTGCCTGGCCGGAGCCCCAGAAGTCCTCTGGTCCGACAATGGTCCCCAGTTCACCTCAGCCGCCTTCCAGGCCTTCCTGAAAAACTGGGCCGTGCTACACCGCACCTCTTCTCCTCACTACGCCCAGTCCAACGGCCGAGCCGAAGCCGCCGTCAAGTTTGCCGCCAAACTCATCCGCCGCTGCTGGCGTGACGGACACATGAACAGCGACAGCTGGGCGCGGGGAATACTGCAGCACCGAAACACGCCTGGCCCCGACGGCAGGTCGCCTGCCCAAATCCTTCTCAACTCACCGGCAAGAGACATGCTACCCGCCCACCGGCGCTCGTTTGCCCCCCAGTGGCAGCGGGCAGCCGACGATGCCGAGTGCGCCGCTGCCGCACGCCAGGAACGCACCCGGACGGCCTACAACCAGCACGCCCGTGACCTGCCTGCTCTCCACATCGGATCGCAAGTCGCCTTGCAGGATCCGGCGACCGGCACCTGGGACCGTCACGGCGTAATCACCGACGTCGGCCCGCATCGGCGTTACTTCATCCGCCTGCCCAGCGGCCGTGTCCTCACCCGCAACAGGCGCCACCTCCGCCAACGATACGCCCACGCCCACCCGGACACTGCTGTCACCGTGCCCCTGCCCGGGCCACCCCTGCCAAGGCCTCCCCTGCCCGGGCCGCCACCGCCCACCGCCTCTGATGCCGGGCCGGTGCAGCCGCCTCCGCCGCCGCCACTGCAGCCGCCGCCGCTGCAGCCGCTGCCGGCGGCTCCGGTGGCCGGCCCGCCACTCGAAGCACCACGGCGCTCTGAGCGACCCCGCCGCCAGCCAGAGCGCCTTATCGAGCTGATGTAAACAGTAATCGCACCGTACGGTCTTCTTTCTCGTGGTGTTTTATTTTGACCTTATGTTTATGCACGTCACCCGCCGGTTGACTGGTGGGGGGGTGTGTGAGTCTGATCGGTTAGCCGAGTCCTCCGCTAGGTGGCAGTGCGCCTGCGGGAGAAATACAGTCTTCTCTGAGTCGCCGACGCGTGTGGAGCTGGCGGCTACTACGGACTCGAACAACGCCCAGTAGTCCGGAGGATCCCCAAGGGAGCCCGGATCGCCGTAGCTGACGCCCTGGCGACTCTTTTAGAGAAGGCCGTCGCTAGCAGGGAGTTAGGACCGTGGAGCAAGCTCATGCGATTCCCATACGAGGCATTAAGCGCGAGAGAGGGTGCTACCAAGTCCAGCCTGACTAAGAAAATCAAAGAACAAATCGCATCGTATACCGATGCATCGTCAGATCCGTCAGAAGTGAACACACCCCACCACGGGCAGACCCCAGAAAATGTTTGCAAAACGACCGTCCCGAGCGAAACAAAGAAGGCCAGGTCCAGCGAAAAACTGAAGAGAATTGTTCAGCTCAAGTTATCGGACGGAGACGTGAAAGGTGCCATCCGCCTACTTTCTTCAGCCGACTCTGTTGCCCAAGACTCGGACAAGACCAGCGAGGCTCTCCGAGCGAAGCATCCCCCGGCCCCGGAAGATATGTGCCTACCATCAGCTCCGGACGACACTACTCAGCGGCTGTTGGCTTCCTGTGCGGAGGTTGAAGCTGCAGTGAAGTCCTTCAGCTCAAGCTCAAGCGCGGGATTAGACGGCCTCAGGCCATCTCACCTCAAGGACATGACAGGTCAGACGTGTGGAGAGGCCGGTAGAAGACTCGCCACAGCCCTGACCGGCATGGTGAACCTTGCCCTGCGCGGAGAAATCCCCCTTCCAGCTCGGGAGGCCTTCTACACGGTATCACTGCTAGCTCTGGAGAAGCCATGCGGCGGTATCAGACCAATTGCCATTGGCTCTACATACCGCAGAATAGCCACTAAGGTGGCGCTCCGGCCACTGAGTCCCGAGCTCGGTGAGGATCTGCGTCCCGCTCAGCTAGGCTTTGGAACGACTGGAGGATGTGAAGCTGCCGCGCATGCCACCCGACATTTCGTCAATCTCATCAGTAGTGAGGAAGTTGTGGTAAAGATCGACATGCGGAATGCCTTCAATAACATCCTCCGCGACCACTTCCTGGCCGTAGTACGGAAACGAGCGCCTCCGCTGTATCCGCTCCTATGGCAGGCATACTCGACACCAACGCCTCTCTATCACGGCACCACTAAGATTATGTCTGCCACGGGAGTCCAACAGGGTGACCCATCCGGCCCTGCTGTCTTCGCACTGGCAACCCATAGCATTGTCAGTGCTGTAACGTGCCCACTGAACACCTGGTGCTTAGATGACGGCACGCTGGGTGGGAACGTCGCCGCAGTATGTTCTGACCTCGAACAACTCACTTCGGCGATGGTCAGGATCGGATTGCATGTTAACCCAGCGAAGTGCCAGATCTTCCTGCCAGCCAGCGGAGCCCAACAGGAGACCATCGACAGACTCAATCGCGTCATCCCGAGCGCGTCTGTCATCACAGAAGGTCAACAAACCGTCCTCGGGGCGCCTCTGACGGCAGCCGCCATGGAAGCCTCCGCGAGGGAGAAGAGGGAGGACCTCATGCGGATGATTGAAAGGTTAAAGAAACTCGACGCCCACTCTGCGCTCTTTCTTCTCCGCAACTGCCTTTGGCTCCCCAAGCTTCAGTATCTGCTTCGGGCTTCACCCCTTTACCAACATCCTTCGCTCCTGAAGCAGCTCGATGACATCATCAGGGTAGCCATGGAAGAGCTGGTTAACGTTCGATTCAGCGAGGCAAACTGGGAGCAGGCCGTCTTACCTACCGGGCTCGGGGGGCTCGGGCTGAGGAGAGCGGAGGAAGTCGCACTCCCGAGCTTCCTCGCATCGCTCCACAGCTGCCAACAACTGATGCACATCATCCTGCCAGCAAACTTTGTGAACAGAGTTGCTGACGAACGAAAGCGGGTAGAAAATGAGTGGTACGAGAAAGCCGGGGACATGGCAGCTCCTGAAGATGGCGCACGCGGACGACAGAAATCGTGGGACTCTCCCATCGCCGAGCATCAGAGGGACTGCCTCCTCCTCAAAGCAAATCAGTTTGACCGCGCTCGTATCCTCGGTGCCGCCACGCCTGAGAGCGGGGCCTGGCTCAGGGCTCTCCCGTCTGCAAGTCTGGGCACCCATCTGAACAACGAAACCGTCAGAATCGCTGTTGCCCTACGTGTCGTCGCCGATGTCTGCAGCGGCGTCCACACCTGCAGGTGCAGCTCCCCTGCAGACGTCAAGGGACATCACGCCCTCACTTGTTACTTTAGTGCTGGAAGATTGCCACGCCACACAGCACTTAACGACATAGTGAGACGTGCTCTACTCTCCACAGGGGTACCAGCTCAGCTTGAGCCGTACGGTGTCGACCGAGGCGATGGAAAGCGGCCAGACGGTATGACGTTCTATCCATTCTCGCATGGCCGCTGCCTAGTGTGGGATGCGACCTGTGTTAACACCTTCGCAGACTCCAGACTCGGTGACGCTATGCTGAAAGCTGGAGCGGCAGCCAAGAAAGCAGAGAACGAGAAGCATCGAAAGTATGCTCAGGTCGCTCAGCGTTTCAGGTTCGAGCCAATCGCCTTTGAAGCGGGTGGCACATGCGGTCCTACCACCAGATCTTTCATACGAGAACTGGGCGCCCGAATGTCGGCAGTAAGCGGTGATCCCCGAGAGCTGGAGTGGCTCTTACAGCGATTCTCTATCGCGGTGTTGAGGGGCAACGCTGCTTCGATTCTCCTGGACAACCCCGCTGATTCGCCCAAAGCTAAAAAGGCACAGCCAGATGCCGGTTGTGGCTCAAAGGGAACGTGGAAGTCTCGGAGCAGCGACAAGCCACCAACCACAGCACCGGTGCTGACCGGCCTAAAGAACCTGGGCAACACCTGCTACATGAACGCCGTGGCCCAGTGCATCAACCATACGCCCGGTCTAAATGATTTCTTTACCAACGACAGGTACCAGGATTTCATCAACTACGATAGCGAGCCCTCGCGCGGTATGGTGGCGCAAGAGATGGCCACGGCTATCAAAGTCCTCTGGAGTGGCCAAAACAAGTCAGTGGCGCTGCACGACCTAATGGACGTGATGGGCAGACACCACGCGCGCTTCTGCGGCTCGACACAGCAGGATGCCCATGAGTTCCTCATGTTCCTGCTGGATTCCCTGCACGAGGACTTGAATGAGGCGCACTGCAAACAGCCGCTCAAAGAGCAGGAGAACGACGGTGTGCCGGACGCGCGCGCTGCCAAGGTCGCATGGGAAGACTTCAAGGGCAGCAACCGCTCGTTCATCCTGAACCTTTTCTGGGGCCAGTACAAGTCGACGTTGCGATGCTCGCAATGTGGCAACCAGTCGACCAAGTTCGAGACGTTTTCACACCTCTCGGTGCCTATGCCTGCTAGGTCGAGCTGCTGTTCGCTGCAGGAGTGCATCGAGCTGTACCTGGCCGGAGACACCATCAGCGGCTGGACATGTCCAAAGTGCAAGAGCAGCACGGAGGCCACCAAGCGGCTGGACATCTGGCACCTGCCACCAGTGCTCACCATCCACATTCAGAGGTTTTACAGTGATGGCCTCTGGAGGAAAAACCAGTCCAACGTGCAATTCCCGCTGGAAAACCTCGACATGTCACCTTACGTCATCAGCAAGGAGGCGCATTACTGCCACAAGTACCACCTCTACGGCGTGGTGAACCACTTCGGATCGACAGAGATCGGCCATTACACTACCTTCTGTAGCGGCGTCAACTCGGGGCGCTGGCAAAAGTTCGACGACCAAGAGGTGTACTCGCTAAACAGCAGCGCCGTGCAGAGCTCGGCCGGCTACATCCTCTTCTACTCGGCCAATGATGCTCGAGTGTAGATAGTGGCGTGTCTGGCTCTGATGTATATGTACCAATGTATATGTATATGTAACATGATGAATGAAATACAATGCTAATCTCCAAAAAAAAAAAAAAATCTGGTATGTTTTTTTGGAATAGTTCTCATTTTCTTCTAGAATTTCAACTATATAGTAGGAAATGGTAATCACATCGGAAAATATCTGAAAAGAAAACGAAATATATTTAATACAATTTTTGGTATTTTCGAATTAAAATAATATTTAAATTTCATAGGTACATTAATTTTATTGAAAAATTTCTATAAACACCATTTTAACGATACATCACAATTAGTCAGCTGTAACAGAGTTGGCATTAAGGCTGGCAATTTCGAACCACCAGGCCGCCGCCGGAACGGCCGGCAGGCGGCGGCGGCCGGCCGGCCCCGCGGCGGTACAGTCTCTGGCAAGGCGTCGCAGCGGTTCTCACCAACTTGCGGCCGGCGCCGTGGCGGCGTTGTACAGCCTTTGACGGCGGGCCCCCGCTCCGGTGCGCCGTGTGGGCGGAACATGCCTCCACTCGACCGATAATTGTGGAGGATTGGAGTGTCTCAGGTAAAATCGGAGGTCATTCCAGGAATCTTGAAGAAACGAGCTTCCCATTGAGTGTAAATACTTGTATCCATCTCTTTTAGATACCAAATTAAATGGGGGTAACTACCAAACCACTAAATAGTTCACCTTCGGAAATTTTTCAGAACACGATTTTATTATATATTTTTTAATACAGTTTCTTTTTTTCTTTTAAAAATTGGTCCTACATCGCGCCAATTCAGGACAGAAGGTAGTAAATTATTAATTTTATGGTGTGCGTTATTGGTCTGCGCATGCTCAGACCAGTGCTGGCACAGTTCAGACGGTACGGTATATCATATATGCGCCGCATTCATCCTTTCTTCGACATCGGACCACGGACGCCTTCTAGCCAGCCTGCTCCAGCCCTCCACCGCTTCCGGGTGCGGGACCCTGTCCACGTGCATGTGGCAGGGTCGTTAGACCCCTATATAGGTAGACATTAGATATTTTTAAGTAGGTAACGTAATTTCCACAATTTGAAAGGTAGATAATCCGCTTCATTCCTTAGATTAATTGCAGCTGGCAACACGCTCCGACGTGTGTGCCAGATTAACGTAAAACTTAGTTCTTGTCTCAACTTTCCCCTCCCTCCTCCGGTCATGTCGACCCCCCCCCGCCCCTCCGTCCCCCCGACATGCCCGACCCCCTTCAGGAGTCTCTCCCCTCCCGTCCCGGCGCGCGGCCCCGAGCCCCCCCCCCCGGACGGTCCCCCTGGACCCCCCGGCTTCCCTCAGGAGCCTCGCCCGGACCGACCCGGTGCTTGGCTCCCCCCCCCCAACACCTCCCCACCCGACGGGCCTGCTCTCCTCCTCATTCAGAGGAAGGACGGAGTGCACATGCGGCACTCCAACCCTTTCGAGGTGCGCCGCCAACTGGTCGCCCTCTGCGGAGAGGTGGCCAGCGCGCGCTCCATCCGTTCCGGCGCTCTGCTGGTTCAGACCCTGTCTGGCCAGCAGACGGCCACCCTCCTAGCCATCCCGTCTTTCCTGGACAAGGCTTGTGAGGTGACGGCCCCCGACCATATGAATTCCTGTCAGGGATTCATCTTGTGCCCCGAAGTCAGCAATCTGACTGAGTCCGTGCTCCTCCAAGAGCTCGTGACTCAGGGGGTGACAGAAGTGGTCCGGATGCGGTCTAAGCGACCAGGCCCCAACCCCATGGTCCGGCTGCGTTTCCGGGGCTTACAGCTCCCGGAACGCCTCTACTGCGGCTACATACATAGTAGTCGCAGCCAAGGAGTGGACCCAAGGGCCACTGCAGTGCAAAGCCTGCTGGCGGTTCGGCCACCACCAGCGTCAGTGCCACGCCCGCCATTCCATCTGCGGGAAGTGCGCCGAGACGCACGACACAACTCAATGTGTCGGTGGCGACACCGCAGCCACTCGCTGCGTGTCGTGCGGGGTGCCCACCCCGCATGGTTCCGCGACTGCCCTGCCCGAGCGGCAGCCGCCTAAAAGACCCGGGCCCGCAAGGCGCCCCCCCCCCACCCCACCTCTCATCCCAGCGCTGGCCCCCAGCGTCTGGCCCCTGCTGCCCCCATCCCACCGAACCCCATCCGTGCCCCTCCGTCGGACCTTAAGTGGGTCCACCCCACCGGTGCCACCGCCTGCCCCGACACAGCGGCAGTGTGCACACCCACCGACGGCAGAGCAGGCCGAGTCCCACCCCATCTCAGCCGAGTCCCTTCTGGACTCTGGCAGTGCCCCAGCGGCACCCACTCCCACCCCCGCCGAATCTCTGGCGGAGTCCCCAGTCGGGCCCCCTCTGGACCCCGGGTCCCCGGTCGAGTCCTATGAGGAGGACTCTGACGACTCGACCGAGGGAGAGACAGACGCCTCTCTAATCAGAGCCGTCACCCGCCAAGTCCCAAACTCCCACCCTCCTCGCCTCTCTGAAGACAGTCGGTCCCTCACCCTCTCCCCGCCATCCCTCCCCTCCCCCCCACCCCCCTTCCCGGCTCAGAGCCGTCACCCGCCAAGTCCCAAACTCCCACCCTCCTCCCCTCTCTGAAGACAGTCGGTCCCTCACCCTCTCCCCGCCATCCCTCCCCTCCCCCCACCCCCTTCCCGGCTCCCTGAAGAGAGTTTGACCCCCCGCCATCCCGGCCACTCTCCCGCCCTGCCTTGCCTTCAAGGTCAAAGAGACAGGAGAGTCCCTCTCCCCCCCCCCCCAGCTCTTCTGAGCGTAACCGCTACCGCCGCAATTTGAGACGGTTCAAAACAATAAATCACATCCAATAAAATACTTCATTAAGTTATTTTTGACTCCCTGTTAAATCATGTTGCTGCTGACGTGGGGGTTGCGTGTTGGCTGCCGGTGTCTTGTTGCGGGGGTCCCCTGCTGGATCGGCCGCGCGGCGAAGGGTTCTATTCGTTGCGTGACTGATTTGGCGGGGGATTTCTGCGATGGGACGCCGATGGTTGATGTGCGGTTTTGCGTTGGCGGCGGCATGATTCCCTGCCAAATCAGTCGCGCAACGAAAGGTTCCATTGGAATTCGTTGTTCATTTCTTAACGTAACGCTCCTCCCAACCCTCCTCCCCCCTTTACTCCGCTCTTGCCAGAGCCGAGTAATTGAACACCCGCCCCTGATCACAGATGCCGATGCTGCGCTGCGGCGCGGTGGCCGCTGCGCTGCGGTGCAGTGTCCACTCCACTGCGCTGCGGTGCGGTGTCCGCTGCGCTGCGGTGCAGTATCCACCCCGTCCCATGCACTGCGGTGCAGTATTCGCAAACTTTTTTACTATGTGACTCCCATCCCGAGTTAATCACACTTCTTTATGATTTTCTTCATACAACACGATTATAACTATTTATATAACGTAATAACATGGGGTTTTACTGTGCAATTTGGAAAAACGCACAGGTTTTCCCCTTGGCTAGGCTCCGTTTTTTTAAAATTAATTAGGACTTTTCCCGGCGGAATACACCACACAATAGGTCATTACACAATTATACTTATTCTACTATATACTATCTTATTTTATTTTATATTATTTGTATTATATTATTCCCAGGCCCAGGGAGCTTCTGGTCGACAGGCATCACCTAACACTTGCTATCACACCCCCACACCTTCATTGCTTGGTCCTTGGTCAGTGCAAGGGCCGGTAGTGCGATTAGGCTCTCGCTCACGGCATCGCACTGACCTACAATAACACTATCACACACACACACATCCTGAGTGTGCTCTTAATACCTGAGATAGAGGCCAGATCTTGCAACATAACTCGCTCCACACGCTTGAGGACCGTGTCGCGGCAGTTATAGCACACTCAGAGCACCTACACTACCACTGACCAGATCGACCTGGGCCTGTCACCCGCCCCGCCTAATTAGTTAATTTTGTGCTTATTCTTTAATTTTTATTTTTATTTAGAATCGTTTTTAGTGTGTCTGTGTGTGTATGGAATATATTGTACATGTATGTGTCTCGTGTTTTATTTTAACTTTGACTTTGAACGAAATACTTAAAGGAAATAGTTCACCTTCGGGAATTTTTTCAGAACACGATTTTATTATATTTTTTAATACAGTTTCTTTTTTTTCTTTTCAAAAATGGTGCTACATCGCGCCAATTCAGGACAGAAGGTCGTAAATTATTAATGTTATGGTGTGCGTTATTGGTCTGCGCATGCTCAGACCAGTGCTGGCACTCTCAGACGGTACGGTATATCATATATGCGCCGCATTCCTTCGCCAAAAAGTCCAATATCTTCGGCTGGAGAGTCTTTTCAGCCAAGAAAAGTTACAGATAAGGATTTCTCAACACGGGCTACAAAACTGCTATTTCAGTTAAAAATCCCATGTTGAAGGTGAACTATTTCCTTTAACGTAAGATAGACTTTAGATTTACTTTGAACAATTCACTTAACGTAAAATAGCTACCCTATTCCCTTGCTTGCTCGGGTTCACATAAACCGATTAACGTAACTCTTTGCCTGGCAAATTGCCAGAAGTAATTTCCCCAAACCCGGGAAATGGCTATAGGCCGGTCCGGGTAAAAAAACAAACAAAAAAAAAACGCCGCATTCCTTCGCCAAGAAGTCAAATATCTTCGGCTGGAGAGTCTTTTCAGCCAAGAAAAGTTCCAGATAAGGATTTCTCAACACGGGCTACAAAACTGCTATTTCAGTTCAAAATCCCATGTTGAAGGTGAACTATTTCCTTTAAAGGAAGCCGAAGACTCTCCAGCCGAAGATATTTGACTTTTTGGCGAAGGAATGCGGCGCATATATGATGTACCGTACCGTCTGAGAGTGCCAGCACTGCATGGAGCATGCGCAGACCAATAACGCACACCATAACATTAATAATGTACGACCTTCTGTCCTGAATTGGCGCAATGTAGGACCATTTTTGAAAAGAAAAAAAGAAACTGTATTAAAAAATATAATACAATCGTGTTCTGAAAAAAATTCCGAAGGTGAACTATTTCCTTTAACTGTGGAGCGAGATTCGACTGCCATGGTGACGTGCCGGCTACCAACAACTTGCGCCTCCCCCAGAGGGTGGCGGCCCGCGCAGCCGGGAAATCTGAGGGGTCCGCTTACCAGAATATCGATCGAATATCGATCTCGAATTTGAATTTGAATTTGCTGCCAACTTTATAGACGTGCATAATCAAGTCTCATTTTGAGAATGAAAGTTAATTCTTTCAAAGTTATCATACGCACTTTCAAAGTAAAAAACACAATTTTCGTTTTGCTTCTCCCTCGATGAATAGAAAACATGCATATTAGGTCTAAAATTCGTATAAGGTTGTCTGAGATCTTATATGAGATTACCTTTGTTCCCATTATTTCCTAAAATATCCTGTAATGATAATTTGTCGCTAGATGTGCTAAAACCTTATTTACATTCTGTCTACGGCGAACAGCTGATGAGGGACAGCTGATTATGCCGAATGTATGCGTGCGGCTGCGGTTTAAATGTTTTGGTGTCGAAATGTTTCGCTATTCATGCAAATTATATTTAAATGCTTGATAAAGTGAATAACGGAGACTGTTCGCTCGACACTTGTCAGTTATTGGGCGTTTTCATTTTCAGACTAGGCCCCAAGCCCGGCCATTTTAAGTCTCCGCCGGCCGCCCACGGCTATCTTTTGTTTTTCCCCTTTTAGCGCTTTTAGCCAATCACATTGCGCTGATTCTAGGTCAAGCTTGGTATTCTGCCCGGTTCGAGCCTCTTGTACTGCCTTGGGTTCGAGCGTTTGCTCAGGTCAGTGGAGTGTTTGAAGTTGACTTCTTGTTGAAGGTTGGTATTGGTTATATTGTGACTGAAAAGTTATGTGGATACGCTTGCACTTCCACAGAATGCTTGTTTGAAGTCATCAGGTGATATGGACTGTTTGGGCCATATCATTTGCTAGGTCCATGAGTCATGACATCATTCTTACATGTTTTTAGTCAACTTGTTTTGATATACAAAAACACTATGTTTTTGAACTGTGAATACTGTCAAGAAAGCTCAGTTTGTCTGGGAGCAGTGTACCATAATTCCATCATATTTTGCAGCTTGATATGGCATGTTGACCTTGATCTGATGATGACATCAACATTGACATGGGTGGCATTCTCTAAGAAAAGTGTGCAGTGTGGTCAGAGCATTGGCTAATCAGGGCTAGTTAAGAGCTAATCAGGGCTAATCAGGGCTAGTTAAGGGCTACAATACAGGGGGTGGGGAAGTTTTGTGGCCTGCTTAGCTCAGTTGGTAAGGTGGCAGCCTGTGGAGCAGGAGGACCTGGGTTTGAATCCAGGGGCACTCTATGCCCACATTGTGCTTTAAAATTGCAACAGTCACACTGAATGATTGAGTTTGTGCTAAAAGAAGATCAAACTTTCTATTGGAAGTGTTTACTAAGTAGTGGTATCATTATTTATGTAAACAAACTGACTAAACTCACAAACAAGGAAGCTGTTCCATTCAGACACACCAACCCCAGTTGATCAGAATAAGCAGGCTTGGAATGAGAGGTTGGAATGGTGTGTCTGCACCATTCCAACCTCTGGGTCAAACTCACCCAACTATCCATAGCTTCACTTCCAATTTGAATCCTGGTACCACCTGCTCTTCAGACGAGCCCAATTCCCCCAACTGGCTGTCATGTGGGTGAGCACACATTGCCATTCTTACCTCATATTCTTATCTTGTATTCTTAGTAATAACCTCATATTATTACCTCTTATTCTTACATTTTACCTCCATAACTCCAGAGGAGAAGCAAGGTGTTTTATTGCTGCAAGATCAAGATCAGGGCCTCAGATAACATGTTAACAGGGGGAATTGTCCACATCCCAGTGGAGAGAATTCCCCCCCCCCCCCCAGTGGAACCAATTTGCCCCCCCCCCCAGTGAAACTGAGTTAATTTGACACAAGCAGGCACTATATAATACTATAAATGATGCATCACTAGCATTAAAAAACTTCAGTCACCCAACACTTTTTAGCTTTACGGCATGGCCTCAGATAACATGTTAACAGGGGGGGGGGGGGGGGTGCCACACAGTGACTGCTAGCTTCCCTGAACCCCGCTTTAGACAAGCTAAGTAGCTGTTGGATAGCTCTGTTGTTTTGTGTATTTTTTGAGGAACCACATTAGATTTAGATATAAGGATTAGATATTTAGTTTTGTGGATCGTTTAGGTATTATTTTTAAGCATTCATAGTTAGCTGTTACCTCTTACTTGCTTTTTAAAGGACTTTTCATTCTAGCTTGTGTGCGCCAAAATTGTCTTAGTCTTATTTCTGTGTTATTAGTTGCAGGGTTGGATAAGTAGATATTTTTAGAAAATTAGGGATAATTAAGGTGTATTTAGTATTCAGTTTATTTAAGGATTAGATATTTAATCTAGTATTAGGTGCACTCATAGCTGATTTGTGTCACTAGATTTACTTAGATCTAGTTAAGGTTTAGAAGAAGAAGAAGAAGAAAAAAAAAGAAAGTTAAGTTAAGTTAGTAAAGTATTGAAAAGTGCATAGTACCTAAGTTATATACCTAAGTTACTAGTGTATTCAAATGAGCATGACTAGGATGCAGGCGAAGGTAGCAGAGCTAGAGGCCCTGCAGGCTAGGGTAGCGGAGCTTGAGGCGCAGTTAAGTAAGTGTAGGTGTAGAGATGAGCTGCAGGAGGGTGTAGCTCCTGACCAAGGAACGTATGCGCAGATCGTGGTTAGGGGGTCAGAAAAGGAGCCTACAGGATCAGGGACCAGTGGTAGTTCTGATAGGGGCATAAGGGAGGAGGATAAGGCAAAGGTGGATAGTGCGGCTGGGGTTTGGAAGTGTGTTGGAGGGTCACGTTTCTGGAGACTCAACATTGTGGAAAGTAATGCTAGGGCCGCAGACAGTAAGGATGAGGAGGGGTGCTGGGTAATGGAGGGTGGTAGCAGAATCTGGAGGAGGAAGAGGGAAGGGGATCAGGAGGGATGGACAAAAGTTGAGGGTAGAGTCAGGCAGTACAGCCCCAGGGAACATCCGCAGGTTACAATATCAAATAGGTTCAGTGCGTTAGAGTCAGCAGCTGAAAGTGACAGGGAAGAGGTTCAGCATTTAGTGGTTGGGGACTCAAGGGTAAGGCCCTTAAAGGGACATTGCCACCTTTCTGAAAGTTGTCAAATATACGCCGGTTGTACCCGAAAATAGGAAGTAAGTGCTGCTGAAAACGATGGTGATATGGTTTTTCTCGAAAACGACACTTAACTTGATACAAATTAAGTTGTTTAAATTTGGGATGATGACGTCATATTGAGCTCTAGAGAGCTATATAGAAATCCTTTACGCTGCCAAAATATGGCACATTTTTTCTAGACAATTCTGGCGCTTTGAATACAAAACCAACCATTGAACGTATGCTTCTTCGTACACCACCGTCAAACTAGGAGCAGATTTATTCCAAATGTACTTTGATATTTGAGGCATCTCGATTTCGCTGAAAATTGATACACTGACCATATCCGATACGCTGATCACGAATCCAATGTTTTTGATCTGGGATTGTTTAGTACCTTACGAAATACGGACGGTCATACATACATACGAACAGGGACGTCGGAACTATGTTCAAGTTGGGGGGGGGGGGGGGGGGGGGCGGAGGCATTCTGAAGTCGATTCTTTCCATGCAACGCCCATAGGCGTAATGGTAAAATCAAAAATGTTGGGGGGGGGGGGGGCTGCCCCTCCCCCCTGTTCCTACGCATATGCATACGTAGGTCCGCCGGGTATCTCGATTTCGCTGAAAATTGTTCCACAAACCATATCCGATGCGCTGATCACGAATCCAATGTTTTTGGTCTTGGATTTTCGTATCTTACGAAATACGGACGGTCATACATACGAAGGTCCGCCGTGTATCTCGATTTCGCTGAAAATTTGTGTACAGAGTACAGACCATACAGCATACTTAAGACACTGATCACGAAATCTTCCGTTTGATATTCCGATTTGTATTCTTGATGATTTTATTTCGCAGACAGTGTAATGCTTTCTACATTTATTTTCGTATCGCAGTGCAGGGAACAGTTAACAGTATCATACACGACATTGTGCCCACCCTTGACTAGCCAGATGCAACAACCTGATCAACTATTATCAAACCGAAATGTGCTTCCTTCACGAATAGTGCGACAAAATGCATCCTTTGGTTACCAAAACCACACGACAGTGTCCCTATTCAGCCTTTACCGAGCAAAATAAAAAAGGTACCGTACAACACAGCCATCCAGATTATTTAAATGAGAACGATCTGCTTCAGGCAAAAACGCAGGTGAAGGGAAGGGAAATAGGCCGGCCGGAAGCGGGCGGCCACCTTGCTGCGCTCGGTCAGCTGGCCAGCCCTGCCTGCCTCCTTCGAGGGACGCTTGGCCGCTGAGCTCGGCTCCGACTCGGACTGGGGCAGACGCTTCTTTACCGCCTGTGGGTAGAGAGGGGCGGTCAACTCAAGGGGGGGGGGGGGGGGGAGCTCAGGTCATGGCACGACCACACCAACATACAGTACAACAACCAGTGTACAACAACCAGGGTCAGACACAGCAGCAGGTCACATGGGATCAGACACAGCGGCAGGTCACACGGGTCAGACACAGCAACAGGTCAAACGGGTCAGACACAGCAGCAGGTCACACAGGTCAGACACAGCAGCAGGTCACATGGGTCAGACACAACAGCAGGTCACACAGGTCTAGACACAGCGACAGGTCACACAGGTCAGACACAGTGGCAGGTCACATGGGGTCAGACACAACAGCAGGTCAAACGGGTCAGACACAGCAGCAGGTCACACAGGTCAGACACAGCAGCAGGTCACATGGGTCAGACACAACAGCAGGTCACACAGGTCAGACACAGTGGCAGGTCACACAGGGTCAGACACAGTGGCAGGTCACATGGGGTAAGACACAGGGTAAAACACTTTCTGTCAGTGCACCATCTTGTGTACAGTATGACGTCACAGCATCATATGGTAACATCAGAAAAACAGAGGCATTGTGCACCAGGGCAGCATTTCCATATTTCTTCTGACGAAGCAGTTATTATTATAAATAGGTTAGATTAGGTTAGGTTGCATTAATACATCGGACAACTTATTTACGCTTTAGGGTTAGGTTTTGTCTACAAGATGGTCTGGGGGTCTGGGGTACAACAGCTCCGAGTAGGGCTGCAGCGCAGTGAGCGGATTGTTCTAAACGTTGGTCCCTGTAACCATAATTGCTGTAAAGGTTAGGTCAGGTTTGATTATGTTATTATAATTGCTTCCTGACACACCCTGGTTAGGTTTAATGCCTTTGTCAGAAGAAATATGGAATTTTTGCTGTGGTGCACATTGCAGCTGCTTTTCTGATGTTACCATATGCTGCCATACTGTGAATGGAATTACACGGCACACTGACAGGTACCTACCTGAGTTGAATATTACCTACCTGTATCACTTTTGGTCAAATAATCTTACATTTCCATAATTTATAATTTTGCTCACTGAACAATGAACATCATCACTAGCAAACATATTGATAGAACACCACTGGCGGATACAGTTGCAGTGGAATACCAGTGGGCATAGCCCCTGCCAAATGTGAACAAAATGCAGAAAATTGGCATGTTTCAGCATTTCATATACAATATAAGCAACTTTTATTTGGTGAAATGTGTTTTGAAATCCTCCTCAGGGTAACGTAAAAGTACAATTTCCTCTTTCAATTTTGTAATGTGTCAAAACCTTCTTTTCAATCTTAAAATAATGTCACGTGGCACATTTTCCCACTTATTTTTGTTTTACAAAAGTATCCGTCATAGGCGTCTGATTACCCAAATATTTTTTCTCCTAATGCTAAACAAATTGCCTTTTGTCTGGCTTATGCTCTTGTGATATTTGAAACGATAATCACAGCATAATTAGTGAATACGTTGATAGGAAAATAGGAACCTGTTGGGCCGTTAGCTGTTGGTAAATGAAATAGCATGACGACTCACCTGTACACCGTAGTATAAATCTTTGATTCGCCACACACAACACAGGGTATTCGAGGCATACCTGATTGCTCTTAAATTGACATTATTGACTTAAAAAGATTCAAACTGGTCAAATGTTGATGGCACAGCGTAACACATCAATCAACAATCAAACATCACGATTCGCGATCATAGAAAATCAAGGTTTCATTCCAAACAAGTACACCCGGCCATAACGAGAGCTGACGTCATCGGTACAAAACTCCATATAAGGGTGGGCCTTACTAAGGCCCAAATTTTAAAATCACAATTGAATTTCTCTTAGACCAGATATCTGTGTTTGTTTTCAATGTTACCCCCCTAAGTTTCGCTCTAAGGCCACTAACTTAGCTATCTCAACTCAAAACTAGTGTTAAGGTGGGAATGTCCCTTTAAGGCGAACATTCTGTGGGAAGAGGGACAGATGTATAGTCAAACCAGGGGCAAGAGTAGCTGATATGGGCCCTGTCATTGAGGCAGAACTTGGTAGGAGTAGCCCGGAGACAGTTATACTACAGGTGGGGGTGAACGACATAGGACCTAGGCAGAGTGTGAGAATAGTAGCGGAGTACCGGAGCCTGCTGCAGAGGTTGAAGGAGTCCAGGAAACCAGTCATTGTGACTGGCATCCTCCCTCGCTGTGGAGCCAGTGAGGAGTGGTACTCGAGAGCTCTGTCTGTGAACAGCTCAGTTCAGAACTTATGTTCAGCTATGGGGCTTAGTTATGTAGACTTATGGGATCAGTTCTATGAGTGGCGTAGGTACTATATGAAGGATGGGCTTCACTTATCGGATGAGGGGGCAAGGGCTTTGGGAGATGCCTACAGAAGTGTCATTCAGGGAAACTAGGTAGGAGGGGGGGGGGGGGGGGGGGGGGGGGGGGGGGGGGGGGGGGGTTCGGGGACGCTAGTACTAGGGCATCAGGAAGTAAGCATTGGTAGAAGTTCATGTCAGAATAGGACAGTAGATCATAATTCCCTCAGAATTAGTAGAGTCAGCTCAAAGTATAAGATCACATGTGTGTTGCTGAATGCCCAAAGTATTAGGTCTAAATTTGATGAGTTTGAGTGTTATGTTGCCCTTGAAAAGCCTGATATCATTTGTGTAACCGAGACATGGGTTAGTGAGGGGTATAATAGGGATAGGCTACAGGATTTCGAGTTACAAGGGTATAACATGTTCTCATACTGCAGAGAATCACGGCAGGGGGGCGGAGTGTTTGTATATGTAAATAGCTTGTACTGCACTACTAGAGTTGATGATTCTAGTAAAGTAAAAGAAGTAGAATCAATCTGGCTTGACATTAAAATTGGTACAGGAAACAGAGGAAGGTTGAGGGTAGGTGCATTTTACAGACCAGGGAATCTTCCAAGGAACTCCCAAGCTGAAACAGACCAAGATATTTGTGAGGAAATACGTAGGAACTTTCGGGCTCAGTGTCTTATTATGGGAGATTTTAACTTAAGAGGATACGAAAGTATAGCAGAGGAAACAAATGAGTGTAGGTTGTATAGGCAAATCTTTGAAGAGGAGCTTTTCATGCATCAGTTTGTAACAGAGCCAACCAGACATTGCTCCATTCTAGACCTTGTATTCTCAGACAACAGTGATCTAGTTAGTGACATAAGTATTTGTGAAGGTCTAGGAACCAGTGATCACAATATGGTTAAATTAAATATCTCATCAGAAATGAGGCCCACAGATAACCTTATTATGGTTACAAACTTCAGCCGGGATGATTTTGATGGTATTAGAAATGACCTCGCACAGATAAAATGGAACGTTGAGTTGGCAGGTTTAGATGCATGTGAGGCCTGGAATGTTTTCAAAGCTAGATTAAGCCAAATTCAGAATCGGCATATACCCCTCAGGCACAAACGTAACAGAACCAAGGGCAAACCAGTTTGGCTTACCCCAGAAGTAAGGAGTGCTATACAAGCTAAAAGAAGTGCATTTGGCATTTTGAAGGGATCTTCACTAGATATAAATCAGAAGGCCTACCAGAATGCAAGAAATTCAGTTAAGAAAAAGGTCAGAGCAGCTAAAAGGGCAAAGGAACTTGATTTAGCTAGACATTGTAATGCAGATAGTAAGAAGTTCTTCAGTTTTTATAAGTTCAGTACAGTTTCCAAAAATATAGGTCCATTTAAGGTAGATGATGTGTTAGTTAGCAAGGACAGTGAAATGGTTGAAGTGCTTAATGATCAGTTTCAATCTGTCTTTAATATCGAGGACCAGAGTAGTATTGCAGCACTTCAGCCTGAGCCAGAGACAGAGGAGACTATAGGAGAGCTAGGTGGCATAAGTAGTGAACTTGTTCTAGAATATCTAAAGAAAGTAAGGCCTAACAAGGCAGAAGGACCTGATGAAATCCATGCTAGACTTTTAAGAGAATCTGAAAGGGAGTTGTCGGTTCCATTAGCCATAATATTTTATAAATCACTCGCAGATAGTAAAATTCCACTTGATTGGAAAAGAGCAAATGTTGTTCCTATTCATAGAAAGGGAGATAGAAGTAAAGAGGAAAACTATAGACCGGTTAGTCTGACCTCATTAGTCTGCAAGGTGCTTGAATCAATCATCAAAGATAAAATTGTTAAATTCTTGGAGCAAAATGAACTCATCAAGGATACACAGCATGGCTTTAGGAAGGGCCGTTCTTGTTTAACTAATCTTCTGGAGTTTTTGGATGTTGCAACAGATAGCTTTGATCAGGGTAAACAGCTAGATGTAGCTTTTCTTGATTTCAGTAAAGCATTCGACAAAGTCCCCCATACAAGACTGGGGTTGCAACTTAAAATTCATGGGACCAGGGGCAAGATTCTGGATTGGATAGAAACATGGCTTTCAGGACGCCAGCAAAGGGTTATATTGAATGAGTGCCAATCACAATGGAAGGAGGTTCTCAGTGGGGTTCCACAGGGCTCAGTCCTGGGCCCATTGCTTTTTATAATATTTGTGAATGCAATTGAGAACAGTATAGACAGCAAAGTCTTGAAATTTGCAGACGATCTAAAAGTTGTCAGGATTATTAGAGGAAAACATGATCAGGATGTTTTTCAATCAGATCTGGACAAGCTAGTTGAGTGGTCTGAAGCATGGCAGATGAAATTCAATTTGAGTAAATGTAAGATTATGCACGCTGGACGGGTTAGCAGTAAACATAGGTATGAAATGGGTGGGCAGAAAATGGAGCAGATTGAAAAGGAAAGAGATTTAGGTGTCGTGGTAAACAATAGACTATCAGCATCAGACCAGGTTGTAGAAGCTAGGAAAAAGGCACTTAGAATGCTAGGGGCCATTAACAGAAATGTTTCCTACAAGAGTGAAAAGGTAATAACAAAACTGTATTGTGCATACGTTAGACCACATTTGGAGTATTGTGTACAAGCCTGGTCTCCAACATATGAGAAAGATTGCTGGTTGTTAGAAAGAGTTAAAAAAAGGGCAACAAAAATGGTGAATTGTCTTGGTAGTTTACCTTATGAAGATAGATTAAAGAAATTGGGTATGTTTTCACTTAGATATAGAAGGCTAAGAGGAGATCTAATTGAAGTCTTCAAATTTGTAAATAGTCAGCATTCTGGATATTTAAAGGGTATGTTTGAGTTCAATAGGGAAAATCGAGGTAGAGGTCATCAGCATAAACCGATTATGAAACAAAGTAGGACTAGACTACGACAGTCATTCTTCAGTAGAAGGGTTGTAGGACATTGGAATATGCTACCAGGGGATGTCGCTGATGCAGTGACACTTGCTGCCTTCAAAATTAGATTAGATAAATACTTTACAGAGAAGGGATTAGTTCATAAATACTCGTGGGATTAGCCTTCTTTTATGCAGGTAGAGTAAGGTGATTTGAAGGGGCGAGACTGGTGGAGGGGGAGGGGGGGGGGGGGGGGGTGCAACCTCGGATGGGCCCAAGAGGCTCTTTGTTGCACTTTTCTTTTATGTCTTTATGTCTTTATAGCTGCCTCCCCAGTGACCAAATTTTGCCCCCCTAGTGGGAGCAAAATTCATAGGTAACATACGATTGTATAGTCTGTAACGTAGATAAAAGCGTCACTGAAGCATGCTTTCAACTTAAAACCAATAAAACACCGTTTACAGCTACCTAGCATGGCTTTGAGATCTTGAGGATGGATACCCGCCCCTTGTCACGTCGGTTCAAAATTGATGTGGAGCACAGGTGTCGATTTATATGTTTGGGGTGGCCCTTGGCCGGTGGCCCCCATATGTTGAGTTTGGTCCCCCAAAGATGCTTTCGGCTCCCTCAATGTTTTCTGGCCAATGGCGGATCCAAGGGGCTAAAAGGTCAAAGCCCCCAAACTGCCTGAAATCAGGAAAAAATGACACATTTTCTAATTAAAAAGCCAAGAAACATTTGCAAAAGAAAGTTTATTAAAATACCCATTCATCCATAAAGAAGCAAAATCCAATGAGTTTGTTTTATTGGTTCAAACTTTTGGGGGATTTCGCCACCAAAACAACTTTTTTGCCGTTCTGGGTTCTCTTGTTTTTGGCCTTAGATCAGGCATCTGACACTTAAAACAAACTCATCGGATTTCGCTGCTTTATGGATGAATGGGTGATTTCAGCCACGGTGATCCGTGTAAAACCAAGCTTCTGATGAATTCGTTGGTTCTAGGAACATAGACTACCCAAAAGCACCTTCATCACATCACACGACGAAACCGGGGCAATATCGGCGAAGCAGCGTTTCTCTCCTTCGAAGAGTTTTTAGCTGTTTGTCTCCTCTGGGGTGACCCTCGGCCACCCAAAGGCGCCCTTGGCCCAACAGCCATATTTCGATTGAATAACCGATTTCACCGCATATCTGACGAATAAATGTAGGGCTGTGTGCCAGCATTTGGTCGACACGACCGATACTATATGCATGGGGTCTCTCGAAAATATGTGGACGTTGAGCCGATATCAGCCCGATGCTTGGTAGGACGACGGCCCGAGTTTCGTGTATTACGTTTCGAAAGCAATGTGCCACGTTTACGTGGTATGAGCATCACTCGAAAATGAATAAAAAACGTTAAAAACGCATAACAATTATTTCAATTATTAACGTCTAACCGTAATATGTGAGATGAGTTGTACAGTAATCAGCAATCAACAGCAACAACCAGGTAACAACTATTCTTAGTTTTGGTGCCTCACTTTCCATTCCAAGGGATACCATTTTCCATTTCAAGGGATACCTATTGCATGGGTTGGATCTCCATTGATTAATACGATAATTTGATGAGTTACCAATTGCACCGGCTATTTTATTTATGAAATAGTTTTTGAGATTGAGTCCAAAATGAAACGTCTCAAAATGTTTAACTAATGTTTTTGTTTTTATTGCGTAATGTATATGATGACTCTAATTGAGACCTTGACCCACTGGCGCATCCAGAACGTCCAAAAAACGTCGTTTTGAATAACTGTCTCAAAACTCGTCTGACTTTGTTTGCTTTTGCAAACAAAGTCGTGTCGTGCTGAGCCAAGGGTGGGGCGTTTGAGGCCAGGCAAGATTGAGTTGGGACGCCCCCTATTTTTTTCCCGATAATTGGCGGCGTGCTGCACCACCGTTTCTTGCACAGCTGTTTCGGCATGAATTGCGCACCTTAAGTGAAAACAAAGATTGACTGGTCATCTCAGGTGAGGTCACCAGGTCACGTCAAGTGGCCCCACCTCCAAACAAGTGTGTGGTCGAGCCACAGCCAGTGTTTGACTGGGCGATGTGACACTTCATGATTTAATCAGGCCACAAGTACCTACAATTTTCATATCTCGGATTTTGTATATATCGGTCAGTTGAGGTCAGGTCGATCTCGTGACCTCCCCAATATAAGTCAACAGGAAATATGTAAATTCTTCCTCTTTTAGGAGAACACGCATAAGATCAGACGAATTGGTTCAATAACATGTTATTGTAGCTCATTATTGATGACCCAAGCACAATTTTATCAGTGACCGCCACAAGGTCAGTTGGTAAGCTGGGGTTACCTTAGGTCATCACCACTTCCTTCGAGTAACTCTTAATTACACATGGAGACGGAGACGTGAGACCGACAGCACTGTATTTATCTCGTCTATTGACCTGATCTAAAAATGGAGTACACCCAAGCAATGACAACTTTGATACGTTTCCTTTTATTTACAGCTTGTTCTTCTTCCTAGCTATTGCAGTAGCTGAAACATTTTGGTGGTTTCTGGAGCCAATTGCTAAAACTTGCAATGTTGACCTTTGATGTGATGTGATGTGATTACAGACTGGTTATTGATTCACCTTTTTTGGAAGGATTCAATCACGATTCGTTTTGGAATATGAATGATTCATTCACTGTTTGATTCATGGCTAACCATTTCGAAGAATGTTTCTTTTCAATTCAAAGAATCAAATTTTTTTTTGATCAAATCACATTTGACTCGCCATTAAAATATCATTTCACATTCTGTTTTATTCAATCAGCTTGGTTTATGTGCGGGTTTTGATTCAATCATGATTCATGAATCAAAACAGCCGATGGTGAATCGATTCTTCTTTGATTCAAGGGATTTTGATTGCACGATTCCAATAGATTCAATCAGAGTCGAATCAATAACCAGTCTGGATGTGAAACACCCACAGGCCCAGAGCCCATAAGTAGGCTCTGGGCCTGTGGTTGTTCTGCTGATAATACACAATACACAATTGATGACCGCTGGTAGTGACCTCAAATTGACCTGAACCAAAAATAACGGAGATAATTTCGACATGAATTTACACGAGCTATCTATCGACATTTGTGGATTCTGTCTAATCCCCATTGAAGCAGAGGTCGGCGGGGGGGGGGGGGGGCATCAGATGCCTCCCCTGGCACGACTAAGCTGGCGCCGAGCACCGGCAGGGCGCGGGTTAAGAACTGCTTTAAAACAAATTATCCCTTGTGTAAGCTGTACCTGCTTAGATCCTCCTTCAGGAAATGTGTTAATTTTCTACCGATTTAGTTGTATTGGTAAAGCTATGGCGACGGTGGACCCCTTCGCTCCTTTCCTGTTCGGGCCACCAATTGTTTTCAAAAATCGACATCGCAGGTGTGGATCTTGGATGATGGGCGAGTTTATATTTATAATTTGTATTCAGCTTCATTATTGTATTATTCTACTATTTTATTTCTATTTTACACTATGTTTGTCATTATCACACTTAAAATGTATCAGTACCTATGTATATGTATGCTTAATCATATGCCTTAGCAGCATTTTTTAAAAATAATTCCCCCCCTCCCCCCCCCCCCCCCCAGTGAGCATTCCTTAGCCGAGGCCCTGATGGAGTGATGTCAAAATTGTTTGTTTTATCAAAACTAGTAGCATGAAGGAGGTGCTGGGTCTAAAAACATGAAAATTATGTCAGAATTTGTATGTTTTTAGAGCTGGACACCCCGTTTCATGCTATCACATCTGGCAACATGAAATAATGTTGACATCCCTCCCCCTAACTCTCTGAATTTGGCCACAATGCTGGCGTGTCAATCCTGGGACCTTGCAGCACAGTGAGATCTGCAGCGCCAGCTCCTTGGCCTGTGGATCTGTACTGACAGCTCACACTGCACACATTGTCAAACTGAACATTCCCACACAATCTGCTGAATCACATCAAAATGGTGCCAGTGGATCAACACATCCAGTACCAATTAATTCTGTATGCGCAAACTTACAATCAATTATTGCATGTGTTTTGTCAATCACCAACTAATACTTATTTTTATTTTGTGTGACCTGTCGGATAACTTATCCATTGGTCCTAATGAGGCCTTTGCTTACATAGCATTATATGTGACTTGATGGCTTTTTTACAATTTTGTGTTTTCGACATTGGGTGTAGAAAGCACAGACATGCTAAAAGCTTCAGTTTATTTCTGACCTAGCTGACTTGGCATATTTATTGTTTATTACGAGCGAGCGCTCGTCCTTCCGTGGTATATGGGACAAATCTGGTTATGAGCGGCCCGGCCCGGCCCGACCCGACCCGACCCGACCCGACCCAACCCGTGGCGACGCTTTTGAGAAGCTCATATCTCTGCAACCACACGTCCGATTGACAAGCGGACTTCTTTGCTGAGCAGCCCCATCCAATCTACCCTGTTTGAGACCTGTGCCGACTCACGTGGGTGACTACCACTGCGCGTGGCGCGTGCCGCGTGAGGGGTGTTGAAAAGTATTTTCTCGCAATAAATCCGCAACGGCTGGGCAGATTATGTGCAAAATTTCGTGTGTGGTTAGGTACCCCTCAGCCGCCACTTTCACACAACTCGGAGGTGGGGCGACTCTTCTGCACGTGCGCACGTGCAAACCCCTATTCTATATCTCAGGAACGGCTGAGCCGATTGTGTTCAAATTTGGTGTGTGCTTAGGGACCTCTCATCCGCCAGTTTCCCACAAGTCAGGGTGGGTGCCTCTGCACGTGCGCACGTGCACACCCCTATTATGTATCTCAGGAACGACTGAGCCGATTGTTTTCGAATTTGGTGCGTGGTTAGAGACCTCTCAGCCGCGACCTTTCCACAAGTCGGGGGTGGGTGGCTTTGCACGTGCACACCCCTATTCTATATCTCTGGAACGGCTGAGCCGATTGTGTTCATATTTGGTGTGTGGTTAGGAACCTCTCAGCCCCCACTTTCCCACAAGTCAAAGGTGGGTGCCTCTGCACGTGCGCACGTGCGCACCCTTTTTTGTATCTCAGAAACTACTCGCCCGATCGAGTTGACATTCCCCATGAATTTCCTTCGCGCTCTCTCGTTCATCGCCAACTACGGCGCCTTACTGGTAGTATGAATTGTAGACATTGTGTACAAAATCAACCCAATGTAAATTACAAGATAGTGGGCCTTTCTTTGCAGGAAACAAGCACCTGCACCCCCTCATAAGCTACTGGTAAAGACTAGATACTTTGTTTAATATCTATGTTGCATTTATTCCTTACATTCTTGACAATGCTTTGCAATGTGCAGCGAAGGCTCCATAGATATTGATAGATGTAATTGACATGGTAGTGTTTTCTGTGTTTCAGTCATGTCTCTCCCATAGACATTCTGCTGGAGTTCTTACTTGACCCCGAGGAGAGTTCCTACTCCACCCTGAGGAGAGTGCTTACTTCAATCCAAGAAGAGAGAGAGAGAGAGAGAGAGAGAGAGAGAGAGAGAGAGAGAGAGAGAGAGAGAGAGAGAGAGAGAGAGAGAGAGAGAGAGAGAGAG
>JAXIVJ010005097.1:0-25000 GCA_036785665.1 Chirona hameri | reverse complement strand
GCTGCCGCTCGACACCAAGTGAGTAGGTGGAGGGGGAGGGGAGGTGGGGGAGGGAGGGGAGGTGGGGTGGGGAAGGCTGCCGCCCGACACCACGGCAGGCGGTGGAGGGGGAGGGGAGGTTGAACAATGGTAAGATAGACCGACGGCAGCCGGACATCTGCCATCTGGAGTCGGAGTGAAGCCGGGAGATTACGCCTCGCTTGTTGGTTGCTATTGCAATGATCGGTGTTCACATCGGGCGTTATTACTGCCACGGTCGTTGGCAGATCGCTCAGGTGACATACTTAGGTGCGTCCTGTTTTAGCTATGCTCAAGTGATTGTGGTCCACCATATAGTATATGTTTAGCTGTTTCTACTCACGTATAATTGCGTCTCAGTAATATGTCCTGCCATCGCTAACATCCCCCATCTCTAACATCCCCCATCTCTAACACCCCCCATCTCTGCGTTTATGTGTGTATCGGTCAGTATGCACCACGTGCGGACGGGGCAGCTGGAGCTGACCTCTCTCTAACATTGTCTGCCGTGTCTCTTCTGTGGGTCAGTATTCACCACGTGCGGACGGGGGAGCGGTTTGCCCGTCTGTACACACAGCAGGAGCTGTCCGCCGACACCGCTGCCGGCCGTCTGATCATGGAGAACTGCCAGAGGGCGCTGGTGTCGCCCGTCAGCAAGGTCAGAGGCAGGGGACGGACAGACGGACGGACGGACGGACGGACGGACGGACGGACGGACGGACGGACGGAACGGACGGAACGGACGGAACGGACGGAACGGACGGAACGGACGGAACGGACGGAACGGACGGAACGGACGGAACGGACGGAACGGACGGAACGGACGGAACGGAACGGACGGAACGGACGGAACGGACGGAACGGACGGAACGGACGGAACGGACGGAACGGACGGAACGGACGGAACGGACGGAACGGACGGAACGGACGGAACGGACGGAACGGACGGAACGGACGGAACGGACGGAACGGACGGAACGGACGGAACGGACGGAACGGACGGAACGGACGGAACGGACGGAACGGACGGAACGGACGGAACGGACGGAACGGACGGAACGGACGGAACGGACGGAACGGACGGAACGGACGGAACGGACGGAACGGACGGAACGGACGGAACGGACGGAACGGACGGAACGGACGGAACGGACGGAACGGACGGAACGGACGGAACGGACGGAACGGACGGAACGGACGGAACGGACGGAACGGACGGAACGGACGGAACGGACGGAACGGACGGAACGGACGGAACGGACGGAACGGACGGAACGGACGGAACGGACGGAACGGACGGAACGGACGGAACGGACGGAACGGACGGAACGGACGGGACGGAACGGACGGAACGGACGGACGGAACGGAACGGACCGGACCGGACCGGACGGGACGGGACGGGACGGGACGGAACGGAACGGAACGGGACGGGACGGGACGGGACGGGACGGGACGGGACGGGACCGGACCGGACCGGACCGGACCGGACCGGACCGGACGGACGGAGTGGTGGTCCTGGTCACGGGCCCTCACCGGACAATGTTGATGTGGCAGGTATTCAGTCACCACCAAGTCGGAGCTTTTTAATGTCATCGTCAGGTTGCTCCCCATTTTCTATGTGCATTTTCAGACCCGCCCTGTGTCGGACCTGTCGGGTGCGCTGTCATTGACAGTATGTTCTGTGTGCCGGCAGAACCCGACCGAGCCCGGTGAGAGGAAGGTGTACGAGGTGCTGGTGGCCGCCAAGGCCAAAAAGGAGATCTATCTCCGTCTGCCCAGTCAGATGGTTTCAGGTGAGAGCTGTGGACGAAGGGATCATATTTACACCCTCGTTTCCTTACGATGACCTTCGACAGCCTTAGGGTGCGCGTTCGTGTGAATCGTTTGGTTCTGCTGGCTTTTCGGCCCGTCGCCCTCGTTTATCCCGAGTATTTCGGTATTTATGTGTTAGTAGCATTATTGGTCAGAAGCTGTTTCTGGTGTTTATAGGATAGCTAACTGTATACTAATAACTTACGTTAGGCACTTTGTGTGCATCAGCTTTGTAGAAACCAAACTTCTTCGTATCTCATCTTGTCTGTTTTGTTTATTCAAATGTGTGACTATATCTGCCTGTTGTGCGGCCGTTTTCAGACCTGTCTCTGTCGGATGACGGCCTGATGCGGGCCGCCATCCGGTTCGAGCCGAGCCGACAATGGTCCTGTGAGATGCAGGAGGGGTGCCGACTGGCAGCCGAGAAGGTGCCCCACCTGCTGTTCCCAGACACCTCCAAGCGGCCGGTCATACCTTGGAACCCGGCCAGGTCAGTAACGTACTGTACAGTACAGGGGACAGAGAAGGTGCCCCACCTGCTGTTCCCAGACACCTGCGAGCGGCCGGTCATACCTTGGAACCCGGCCAGGTCAGTAACTTACTGTACAGTACAGGGGACAGAGAAGGTGCCCCACCTGCTGTTCCCAGACACCTCCGAGCGGCCGGTCATACCTTGGAACCCGGCCAGGTCAGTAACTTACTGTACAGTACAGGGGACAGAGAAGGTGCCCCACCTGCTGTTCCCAGACACCTCCGAGCGGCCGGTCATACCTTGGAACCCGGCCAGGTCAGTTATTAGTTAACCGGCGCGACCCGCGGGGGGGGGGGGGGGGGGGGCCCTCCCGGATTTTCTCAATGACTTGAAAACTATGATAGATATCGACGCGAAACTTTCAGTACCTTATGCTGCATTCAATTATACGTCTTTTCACTACATTTATATTATATTGATGTACTTGGGAGAAATTACTTTTAATGACGTCATGTCATGACATTTTTGGTGGAAAAACTATAAATGTTTGAGAAATCGTAGACTAATCGATTTTTGATGCAAATAGCAAATACAAAACGTCAAAAGAAAGGAAATGACATTCTCTTCAAAATGGCCATCTCGTATTTGCTAAATTTTGGGTCTTTGACTCCAAATCAAAATAAAACTGATTTTGTTCTCAGAAACATTCGACAAATAGTTTTTAAAAATATGTACAAAAAAAACAGAATATATATTGGAGAACCAAGTACCAAGTATGGTAAATCAAAACCAAATTTCAAACAATATTTTATTTTTGGCTGAGTTATGGCTCCCTATGTATACCCTGCTATCGAATTGCACGTGTAAAATAATCCATAATACATGTGTCACATGGCTTGTGTAGACCTCTGACCCTAAGTATAAGTATAATATAGTAACTCATGAGATCATTTTTTTTTGTAAGTATACTCTAAGTATAATATAATAGTAAACTCAGATCATTTTTTTGAAGTTACGTTTTTGCCTTTTAGTGGACTAGATACAGACAAATAAATGCCCGCGCTGTATTTCGGAGACAAAACTGGTCTAGACACATGCCCTTTTTATTTTGATTAATCAATTTCAAATTTTGACCTTGTGACCTGACCTTTGACCTGAGAGCCATTATATGAGGTGAGGTTGTGAACGTGGCTGCTGCTATCGAATTGCACGTGTAAAATAATCCATAATACATGTGTCACATGGCTTGTGTAGACCTCTTGACCTGACCTAGACCTTTGCTTGCAATTTCACTTTCGCTTATGCGAGGGATGCATTATACCCTTGAGAGCACTTTGTGCGATAATAGTCGCAATCTAAGGCCCAAAAAGATGGAAAGTATGGCCCAAAAACTCAAATACCTCAATTTTGACCTTTGACCTGACCGTGACCTGACATGTGGTCTTATTTGGACAATTTCGCGTATGCTTTAGATTCTTCTCATTGATAGCTTTCGATTGCCGCATTGCGCGTCTTGCTGCGGTTATTGGTTCGGAAGATAACGAGGGAGGCATAATCTGCCCCCCGCCCAGTCCCCACCTAAAGTAACTAGTCGTGTTTCGAGACAGGTGCGATTCTTTATCACCAAAATTGTGTTTTGGGGTACCTAAAGTAATTGTCTTGTTCTACGAACATTTTCTGCTGACCCCCGTCTGACCCCCGTCGGACCCCCGTCTGACCCCCGTCTGACCCCCGTCTGACCCCCGTCTGACCCCGTCTGACCCCTGTCTGACCCCAGTCTGACCCCCAGTCTGACCCCCGTCTGACCCTCGTCTGACCCCCGTCTGACCCCCGTCTGACCCCCGTCTGACCCCCGTATGACCCCGTCTGACCTCTGTGTGACCCTGTCTGACCTCTGTGTGACCCCATCTGACCTCTGTGTGACCCCATCTGACCTCTGTGTGACCCCATCTGACCTCTGTGCCGGCAGCCACTGGCGCCTGGAGGACGATAAACTGAATCCGCGTCAGAAGGAAGCCATCAACGCCATGACCGCGACCGTGCCGCAGCCGCTGCCGCCCGTCCTCGTGCTGGGTACGTGACACGTGTCCCCCCCTCCCCCCCCACCCACACACACACCGCCCGCTGCCGCCCGTCCTCGTGCTGGGTACGTGACACGTGTTTTTCTCTCGGGGCAGCCCATCACTCATCGGGCTGTGATGAACATTACACAGTCACGGCAGAGTCGGTGCCGGCCCGAACTGCGCACCGCGGGTCTGTCGGAAACCCGGCCTCAGTCGGGCGGATAGGTTAACACTGTGGGCCTCAGTCGGTCGGGTAGGTTAACACTGTCGGCCACAGACGGGCGGATAGGTTAACACTGCCGGCCTCAGTCGGGCGGATAGGTTAACACTGCCGGGCGGATAGGTTAACACTGCCGGCCTCAGTCGGGCGGATAGGTTAACACTGCCGGCCTCAGTCGGGCGGATAGGTTAACACTGCCGGCCTCAGTCGGGCGGATAGGTTAACACTGCCGGCCTCAGTTGGGCGGATAGGTTAACACTGCCGGCCTCAGTCGGGCGGATAGGTTAACACTGTCGGCCTCAGTCGGGCGGATAGGTTAACACTGTCGGCCTCAGTCGGGCGGATAGGTTAACACTGCCGGCCTCAGTCGGGCGGATAGGTTAACACTGTCGGCCACAGACGGGCGGATAGGTTAACACTGTCGGCCTCAGTCGGGCGGATAGGTTAACACTGTCGGCCTTAGTCGGGCAGATAGGTTAACACTGCCGGCCTCAGTCGGGCGGATAGGTTAACACTGCCGGCCTCAGTTGGGCGGATAGGTTAACACTGTCGGCCACAGACGGGCGGATAGGTTAACACTGTCGGCCTCAGTCGGGCGGATAGGTTAACACTGCCGGCCTCAGTCGGGCGGATAGGTTAACACTGTCGGCCTCAGTCGGGCGGATAGGTTAACACTGCCGGCCTCAGTCGGGCGGATAGGTTAACACTGCCGGCCTCAGTCGGGCGGATAGGTTAACACTGCCGGCCTCAGTCGGGCGGATAGGTTAACACTGCCGGCCTCAGTCGGGCGGATAGGTTAACACTGCCGGCCTCAGTCGGGCGGATAGGTTAACACTGCCGGTCTCAGTCGGGCGGATAGGTTAACACTGCCGGCCTCAGTCGGGCGGATAGGTTAACACTGCCGGCCTCAGTCGGGCGGATAGGTTAACACTGCCGGCCTCAGTCGGGCGGATAGGTTAACACTGCCGGCCTCAGTCGGGCGGATAGGTTAACACTGCCGGCCTCAGTCGGGCGGATAGGTTGACACTGCCGGCCTCAGTCGGGCGGATAGGTTAACACTGCCGGCCTCAGTTGGGCGGATAGGTTAACACTGCCGGCTTCAGTCGGGCGGATAGGTTAACACTGTCGGCCTCAGTCGGGCGGATAGGTTAACACTGTCGGCCTCAGTCGGGCGGATAGGTTGACACTGCCGGCCTCAGTCGGGCGGATAGGTTAACACTGTCGGCCACAGACGGGCGGATAGGTTAACACTGTCGGCCTCAGTCGGGCGGATAGGTTAACACTGTCGGCCTCAGTCGGGCGGATAGGTTAACACTGCCGGCCTCAGTCGGGCGGATAGGTTAACACTGCCGGCCTCAGTTGGGCGGATAGGTTAACACTGTCGGCCACAGACGGGCGGATAGGTTAACACTGTCGGCCTCAGTCGGGCGGATAGGTTAACACTGCCGGCCTCAGTCGGGCGGATAGGTTAACACTGTCGGCCTCAGTCGGGCGGATAGGTTAACACTGCCGGCCTCAGTCGGGCGGATAGGTTAACACTGCCGGCCTCAGTCGGGCGGATAGGTTAACACTGCCGGCCTCAGTCGGGCGGATAGGTTAACACTGCCGGCCTCAGTCGGGCGGATAGGTTAACACTGCCGGCCTCAGTCGGGCGGATAGGTTAACACTGCCGGCCTCAGTCGGGCGGATAGGTTAACACTGCCGGTCTCAGTCGGGCGGATAGGTTAACACTGCCGGCCTCAGTCGGGCGGATAGGTTAACACTGCCGGCCTCAGTCGGGCGGATAGGTTAACACTGCCGGCCTCAGTCGGGCGGATAGGTTAACACTGCCGGCCTCAGTCGGGCGGATAGGTTAACACTGCCGGCCTCAGTCGGGCGGATAGGTTAACACTGCCGGCCTCAGTCGGGCGGATAGGTTAACACTGCCGGCCTCAGTCGGGCGGATAGGTTAACACTGCCGGCCTCAGTCGGGCGGATAGGTTAACACTGTCGGCCTCAGTCGGGCGGATAGGTTAACACTGTCGGCCTCAGTCGGGCGGATAGGTTAACACTGCCGGCCCCAGTCGGGCGGATAGGTTAACACTGTCGGCCACAGACGGGCGGATAGGTTAACACTGTCGGCCTCAGTCGGGCGGATAGGTTAACACTGTCGGCCTCAGTCGGGCGGATAGGTTAACACTGTCGGCCTCAGTCGGGCGGATAGGTTAACACTGCCGGCCTCAGTCGGGCGGATAGGTTAACACTGCCGGCCTCAGTCGGGCGGATAGGTTAACACTGCCGGCCTCAGTCGGGCGGATAGGTTAACACTGTCGGCCTCAGTCGGGCGGATAGGTTAACACTGCCGGCCTCAGTCGGGCGGATAGGTTAACACTGTCGGCCTCAGTCGGGCGGATAGGTTAACACTGCCGGCCTCAGTCGGGCGGATAGGTTAACACTGCCGGCCTCAGTCGGGCGGATAGGTTAACACTGCCGGCCTCAGGCGGGCGGATAGGTTAACACTGCCGGCCTCAGACGGGCGGATAGGTTAACACTGTCGGCCTCAGTCGGGCGGATAGGTTAACACTGCCGGCCTCAGTCGGGCGGATAGGTTAACACTGCCGGCCTCAGTCGGGCGGATAGGTTAACACTGCCGGCCTCAGTCGGGCGGATAGGTTAACACTGTCGGTCTCAGACGGGCGGATAGGTTAACACTGCCGGCCTCAGTCGGGCGGATAGGTTAACACTGCCGGCCTCAGACGGGCGGATAGGTTAACACTGCCGGCCTCAGTCGGGCGGATAGGTTAACACTGTCGGCCTCAGTCGGGCGGATAGGTTAACACTGTCGGCCTCAGTCGGGCGGATAGGTTAACACTGCCGGCCTCAGTCGGGCGGATAGGTTAACACTGTCGGCCTCAGTCGGGCGGATAGGTTAACACTGTCGGCCTCAGACGGGCGGATAGGTTAACACTGCCGGCCTCAGTCGGGCGGATAGGTTAACACTGCCGGCCTCAGTCGGGCGGATAGGTTAACACTGCCGGCCTCAGACGGGCGGATAGGTTAACACTGCCGGCCTCAGTCGGGCGGATAGGTTAACACAGTCGGGCGGCTGCCGGCCCTCAGTCGGGCGGATAGGTTAACACAGTCGGGCGGATAGGTTAACACTGCCGGCCTCAGTCGGGCGGATAGGTTAACACAGTCGGGCGGATAGGTTAACACTGCCGGCCTCAGTCGGGCGGATAGGTTAACACTGCCGGCCTCAGTCGGGCGGATAGGTTAACACTGTCGGCCTCAGTCGGGCGGATAGGTTAACACTGTCGGCCTCAGTCGGGCGGATAGTTTAACACTGTCGGCCTCAGTCGGGCGGATAGGTTAACACTGCCGGCCTCAGTCGGGCGGATAGGTTAACACTGCCGGCCTCAGTCGGGCGGATAGGTTAACACTGCCGGCCTCAGTCGGGCGGATAGGTTAACACTGCCGGCCTCAGTCGGGCGGATAGGTTAACACTGTCGGCCTCAGTCGGGCGGATAGGTTAACACTGTCGGCCTCAGTCGGGCGGATAGGTTAACACTGCCGGCCCTCAGTCGGGCGGATAGGTTAACACTGCCGGCCTCAGTCGGGCGGATAGGTTAACACTGTCGGCCTCAGTCGGGCGGATAGGTTAACACTGCGGCCTCAGTCGGGCGGATAGGTTAACACTGCCGGCCTCAGTCGGGCGGATAGGTTAACACTGTCGGCCTCAGTCGGGCGGATAGGTTAACACTGCCGGCCTTAGTCGGGCGGATAGGTTAACACTGCCGGCATCATTCGGGCGGATAGGTTAACACTGTCGGCCTCAGGCGGGCGGATAGGTTAACACTGCCGGCCTCAGGCGGCGGCTAGTTAACACTGCCGGCCTCAGTCGGGCGGATAGGTACCACTGCCGGGCCTCAGACGGGCGGATAGGTTAACACTGCGGCCTCAGTCGGGCGGATAGGTTACACTGCCGGCCTTAGTCGGGCGATAGGTTAACACTGCCGGCATCATTCGGGCGGATAGGTTAACACTGCCGGCCTCAGGCTGGGCGGATAGGTTAACACTGCCGGCCTCAGTCGGGCGGATAGGTTAACACTGCCGGCCTCAGCGGGCGGATAGGTTAACACTGCCGGCCTCAGACGGGCGGATAGGTTAACACTGCCGGCCTCAGTCGGGCGGATAGGTTAACACTGCCGCCTCAGTCGGGCGGATAGGTTAACACTGCCGGCCTCAGACGGGCGGATAGGTTAACACTGCCGGCCTCAGTTGGGCGGATAGGTTAACACTGCCGGCCTCAGTCTGGGCGGATAGGTTAACACTGCCGGCCTCAGACGGGCGGATAGGTTATCACTGCCGGCCTCAGTCGGGCGGATAGGTTAACACTGCCGGCCTCAGTCGGCGGATAGGTTAACACTGCCGGCCTCAGTCGGGCGGATAGGTTAACACTGCCGGCCTCAGACGGGCGGATAGGTTAACACTGCCGGCCTCAGTCGGGCGGATAGGTTAACACTGCCGGCCTCAGTCGGGCGGATAGGTTAACACTGCCGGCCTCAGTCGGGCGGATAGGTTAACACTGCCGGCCTCAGTCGGGCGGATAGGTTAACACTGTCGGGCGGATAGGTTAACACTGTCGGGCGGATAGGTTAACACTGCCGGGCGGATAGGTTAACACTGCCGGCCTCAGGCGGCGCCTCATGCTGGCTCAGCTGAAGTTCAGTGTGAAAATACGCTGTCTGTGCCTTGCGTCGTCAGAGCCTGACTTCACTGTGCTGGTGTGAATTCCACTCCGATGGCGGGTGCGTTGTTTAGGCCATGTTGTGTTGCCAAATGTCCACCTGCATAAGCTGGTGGCGTGTACCATCATGCGTGGCCTGACGCCCTGGCTGTATCTGTGCGCGTGCCCGCAGGTCCGTACGGCACTGGTAAGACGTACACGATGGCGCACGGCGTGAGGCACATCCTGCACAACAGCAACGACGCCCGCATTCTCATCTGTACACACAGCAACAGGTAGCCGAGGGGGGCACTCAGGGGGGGATCTGGCGTCAGACTTCATCTGTACCCACAGCAACAGGTAGCCGAGGGGGCACTCAGGGGGATCTGGCGTCAGACGGGGTATCTTCATCTGTACCCGCAGTAACAGGTAGCGGAGGGGGCACTCAGGGGGGGGGGATCTGGCGTCAGACGGGATATCTTCATCTGTACTCGCAGTAACAGGTAGCGGAGGGGGCACTCAGGGAGGGGGGATCTGGCGTCAGACGGGGTATCTTCATCTGTACTCGCAGTAACAGGTAGCGGAGGGGGCACTCAGGGAGGGGGATCTGGCGTCAGACGGGGTATCTTCATCTGTACCCGCAGCACCAGGTAGCGGGACGCGCCGCGCCGCGCCGCGCCGCGCCGCGCCGCGTCTGCGCCAGATGGTGTCTACAGTGATGTGCTCGATAACATTGGCAAAGGCATGCTGACGGACAATGGGTGGATAGGATGAGTGGTGGCGGGGAAGTTGTGTCGGTTTTTGGTGGCTGCTGTTTTGTATGAGGCGGCTGCGAGCGTATGTTGACATGTAGAACTGTAGAGCCGTGTGGAGTTGTGTGTCCTGTTAGAGGCTGGTGTGGAATCTACGGTACATAAAATACGGCAGGTCAGCCACCACGTCCTCTGCGGGGAGGGTCGTCATCCCCAGTGCATCAGCCGAGTGATCGCCTTGGTGAGATCAGCTGGTGATCGCCGGCAGAGGCTGGTGGTCGCCAGGGACCTAGCCGCTGGAGGTGTGGTGTGGCCCGGCCAGCCGGACTGGGATCAGAGAGTTCCTGACTGAGATGCTGTTACCAGCCGGACTGCCGTGTTGCGCCCTCTGAGTCTGTAGATGGGGTGGTGTCTGCCATGTTCCCCTGTAGTAATCTCCGTGGTGACGATGGCGTGTGTCCCTCTCCGTCCCCAGTGCGGCTGATCTCTATATCCGGGAGTACCTGCCGGCTATGTGAAGCAGGGCCTGGAGGCGGGCCCGGCGCTGCGGGTGTACTACCGCCGCCGCGGCTGGGTACCGTCCATCAAAGCGTCCGGCCGTCAGTTCACTCGGCCACACAGCTACACGCCGGTCGCAAATACGCAAACATGCATACGTCTGGCACAGAACTACGGAGTATAACTGGGAGGATGTTAGTCATACTGCGCACACGTCTGACACAGAACTACGGAGTATATAACTGGGAGGATGTTAGTCATACTGCGCACACGTCTGACACAGAACTACGGAGTATAACTGGGAGGATGTTAGTCATACTGCGCACACGTCTGACACAGAACTACGGAGTATAACTGGGAGGATGTTAGTCATACTGCGCACACGTCTGGCACATAACTACGGAGTATAACTGGGAGGATGTTAGTCATACTGCGCACACGTCTGACACAGAACTACGGAGTATAACTGGGAGGATGTTAGTCATACTGCGCACACGTCTGACACAAACTACGGAGTATAACTGGGAGGATGTTAGTCATACTGCGCACACGTCTGACACAGAACTACGGAGTATAACTGGGAGGATGTTAGTCATACTGCGCACACGTCTGGCACAGAACTACGGAGTATAACTGGGAGGATGTTAGTCATACTGCGCACACGTCTGGCACAGAACTACGGAGTATAACTGGGAGGATGTTAGTCATACTGCGCACACGTCTGGCACAGAACTACGGAGTATATAACTGGGAGGATGTTAGTCATACTGCGCACACGTCTGCACAGAACTACGGAGTATAACTGGGAGGATGTTAGTCATACTGCGCACACGTCTGGCACAGAACTACGGAGTATAACTGGGAGGATGTTAGTCATACTGCGCACACGTCTGGCACAGAACTACGGAGTATAACTGGGAGGATGTTAGTCATACTGCCACACGTCTGACACAGAACTACGGAGTATAACTGGGAGGATGTTAGTCATACTGCGCACACGTCTGGCACAGAACTACGCAGTATAACTGGGAGGATGTTAGTCATACTGCGCACACGTCTGGCACAGAACTACGGAGTATAACTGGGAGGATGTTAGTCATACTGCGCACACGTCTGGCACAGAACTACGGAGTAATAACTGGGAGGATGTTAGTCATACTGCGCACACGTCTGGCACAGAACTACGGAGTATATACTGGGAGGATGTTAGTCATACTGCGCACACGTCTGGCACAGAACTACGGAGTATAACTGGGAGGATGTTAGTCATACTGCGCACACGTCTGGCACAGAACTACGGAGTATAACTGGGAGGATGTTAGTCATACTGCGCACACGTCTGGCACAGAACTACGGAGTATAACTGGGAGGATGTTAGTCATACTGCGCACACGTCTGGCACAGAACTACGGAGTATAACTGGGAGGATGTTAGTCATACTGCGCACACGTCTGGCACAGAACTACGGAGTATAACTGGAGGATGTTAGTCATACTGCCCACACGTCTGCACAGAACTACGAGTATAACTGGGAGGATGTTAGTCATACTGCGCACACGTCTGGCACAGAACTACGGAGTATAACTGGGAGGATGTTAGTCATACTGCCCACACGTCTGGCACAGAACTACGCAGTATAACTGGGAGGATGTTAGTCATACTGCGCACACGTCTGGCACAGAACTACGGAGTATAACTGGGAGGATGTTAGTCATACTGCGCACACATCTGACACAGAACTACGCAGTATAACTGGGAGGATGTTAGTCATACTGCGCACACGTCTGGCACAGAACTACGGAGTATAACTGGGAGGATGTTAGTCATACTGCGCACACGTCTGACACAGAACTACGGAGTATAACTGGGAGGATGTTAGTCATACTGCCCACACGTCTGGCACAGAACTACGGAGTATAACTGGGAGGATGTTAGTCATACTGCGCACACATCTGGCACAGAACTACGCAGTATAACTGGGAGGATGTTAGTCATACTGCGCACACGTCTGGCACAGAACTACGGAGTATAACTGGGAGGATGTTAGTCATACTGCGCACACGTCTGACACAGAACTACGAGTATATAACTGGGAGGATGTTAGTCATACTGCGCACACGTCTGGCACAGAACTACGGAGTATAACTGGGAGGATGTTAGTCATACTGCGCACACGTCTGACACAGAACTACGAGTATAACTGGGAGGATGTTAGTCATACTGCGCACACCGTCTGACACAGAACTACGAGTATAACTGGGAGGATGTTAGTCATACTGCGCACACGTCTGACACAGAACTACGGAGTATAACTGGGAGGATGTTAGTCATACTGCGCACACGTCTGGCACAGAACTACGGAGTATAACTGGGAGGATGTTAGTCATACTGCGCACACGTCTGCACAGACTACGCAGTATATAACTGGGAGGATGTTAGTCATACTGCGCACACGTCTGGCACAGAACTACGCAGTATAAACTGGGAGGATGTTAGTCATACTGCGCACACGTCTGGCACAGAACTACGGAGTATAACTGGGAGGATGTTAGTCATACTGCAAATTAGAGACAGCGGAGGTGTTTGCACACTATTCTTTTCACAGTGTACGCAGTGGCCCCCGAATAATTTCAGCTGTCGCCGTTGGTCTCAACCGTCACACCCTGCCAGCTGACGTCATGTTCTGTGTGACGTCATGTCAGCTGACATCATATGCATGTCTGTGTTGTGTACGTGTTTGGCAGTTCTCACTGCTGGCGGACAGCGCTCTTAGTCAGCAGTCAGGGCGATCAGATGCGGTGATGACGAGTACGCCACTCGCTGTTCACAGTTCACAGTTCACACTGCCTGGTTCAACGCTGCGTGGTTCACAGTTCACACTGCCTGGTTCAACGCTGCGTGGCACACCGAGTTCATATTTAATGTCGTTCACTGTTTACGCTGAGTGGTTCGGAGTTCATTCTGTGTGTTTCACAGTTAATCCTCCGTGTTCGACAGTTAACCTGCCATTGACTGGGGGAGGGGGAGGGGGAGGGGGAGGGGGAGGGGGAGGGGGAGGGGGAGGGGGAGGGGGAGGGGGAGGGGGAGGGGGAGGGGGAGGGGGAGGGGGAGGGGGAGGGAGAGGGAGAGGGAGAGGGAGAGGGAGAGGGAGAGGGAGAGGGAGAGGGAGAGGGAGAGGGAGAGGGAGAGGGAGAGGGAGAGGGAGAGGGGGAGGGAGAGGGAGAGGGAGAGGGGGAGGAGGCGTTTAACGCCCCCACTGATTAATTTTTGCAATCGCTGGAAAACTAATAGCGCCATCAACGTGAAACTTCGGGTACCTTCTTATAAATCATTGTTATGCGTGTGCAAAAATGAAGAAATTTCGTCGATTTTTTTCTCTCTCGAGTTATAGCGAATTTAGTGACGTCGCTACACGCGAGTTTTACACCAAAATCAGCTAAACTTTGCCAGGCCGTACAAATGCCACGTTTGAAGCAAAATGCAATCGAAAAACGCCAGAATATAGCAAGCAAATTGCAAGGACTAGAAACTGGCTATCTCGGATTTTTTTTAAAATCTTTTTTTACTCCTGAAAACTCGAAACACTTTTTTTGTGGGGGGGGGGGGGGACTATTACAAAATAAAAAAATCCCTAAAATATTCAAAAAACCGGAAGAGGTGTCAGAAAACCATACCTAGACAATTGCCATACCAAAATTGAAACTGATATCTCCATTTTTGACTGACTTATGACATAAAATATGGGTAACTCATTAAGTCATATTTTGAAATTGCGTTGTTTTGCTTTTATTGACCAGATACAGACAAATAAATGCCAACACTGTATTCCTGAGAGGAAACTGGTCCATAAACATGCCTTCTTTTTATATTTATCAATTTCAAATTTTTACCTTCAGTGACCTGAACTTGACCTGAACTTGACAATAACTTCACGTAAATGAATTCAGTTGGTAAAATGACTATCACTATCGAATTATACGTGGAAAATAACTCATAAAACATGTCTTGCATGACTTTCGTAGATATTTTGCGTATAGTGAATTTCTGTGACCTGACCTTGACCTTGACCGTTGCCAACAATCTCACTTTAGCCCATGTGGGATGTGTATAATACCTTTGGCAGCACTTTGGGTGATCATCGTCGTAATCGATGGCTTTTGCTGGAAAGTATGGCCCATAAACTAAAATACGTCGATTTTGACCTTTGACCTGACCGTGACCTGACATTTGACCTCACTTTGAATTGTTTTAGCACGCTTCCGATTCATCTCATTGAGTGCTTTCGAATGCCGCATTGCGCGTCTCGCTGCGATCGTCGGTTCGGAAGATAACCAGGGGGGCGTTTAACGCCCCCCCCCCTCCCCAGTCAATGGCGCGTTCGGCTGAGACCTTAGTCAATGCCGGGTTAACTCTGTGTTTCACAGTTCATACTGTGTTTCACAGTTTATACTGTGTTTCACAGTTTACTCTGCGAGTTTCACAGTTGATTCATGGGCGCCAAATAACTGCGTGTTTCACAGTTGATTCATGGGCACCAAATAACCATTGGTAGTGGTGGCGCCCGTATTTGTATTTGTATTTCACTTGCAGCAACTTCCACATCATTGTGGCTATTACAGTGCTGTCGCAATGAGTGATATAATATAAATTCAAACTTAAAAATGATCCTACGACATAACATAATGAGCGACAATATTAACCCGCGCACTGCAGGGGCTTTGCGCCGAACACCAACTGCAGGGGGGGGGGGGGTTGATTTCCGCCCCCTCCCCCCTGAGATCTCGAAAACTACGCTACGTAGCGAGAAGTGGAAAACGGCATTTGATAGCTTGATACATGTTCTATCCAAAGTATTCATTATTGTTTTAGGTCAGGTCAAAATTGAGGTCACCAGAGGTCACCAAAGGTCAAATTTTCCAGTTTTGTCCTGTTTTAGGACATCGCTCCAGAAATTCCCATATATCTCAGAAACGATGCTAGTTAGAAACAAACCGAAAAAAGCAAACGCCAGCCAGTGAAATTTGCAATCGCTAAGGTGTCCTCAGATTTGATCTCAGGTCAATATTTGAAGCTCCAGAGGTCAAAAAGAAGATTTTTTTTTCTAAATCGTTTTTGCTATTAACTTTTTACTTAATAAAGATAACGGAAAACTGTTAACGTCATTGTGTGTATCTTGTCAAGGCGCTTTGAATGATATACATGGTGACCTTGTTAAGTTAACTTAAAAATGTGACCTCAGGTCAAGGTCAAGTGGTGACCCAAGTAGGGCATGTTGCATATGGGAAGACGTGTCTTGACGAGACAAGCACATTGATGTCTGTTTTACTTCTCTAACTTCATTATGTCGGGAGTTATTGACAAAAAGTGATGGTGACCTCGCATGACCTTAAATGACCCAATAGGGGTCACTGAACAAAATTTACACTTGGATCATCAAGAATATCCTATAATAACATGATCCAGAAGTAATTGGACTAATATCATGCAATTCCTTAGCATTTGTATATTTCCCCATTGACTTATTATGGGGAGGTTGCGAAATTGACCTGACCTTAGGTCACCGATATCAAAATTCCGAGATAAAAGAATTGTAAGTACGTATGCCCTCATGACATCCTGTAAGTTTCAAACTGATCGGTGAAAAACTCTGGCTTTGGCACAACTGCAAACATTTTTGGAGATGGGGTCAATTGACCTGGTCTGGTGACCTGACCTGAGATGACCCTAGGTTATTTTTTTTTAAAGTGTGCGCAATTGATGTCCTGACAGGTGTGCGAAAACCCGGCGGCGCTGCGCGCCGCCGTATTTTCGCTATCTTTGAAAAACCTGAGGGGGGGGGGGGGGGGGGGGGGGGGGGGGGGGGGGGGCGGAAATCAACCCCCTGCAGTGCGCGGGTTAAAGACAGAACAGTAGTTAAAATATCAGGCCGAAATTATAAACATATGACAATAGTAAGAAATCACGGCTCAGTTCTTGTCAGCCACAGGCGCCAAGCTCAACAAGTCGTGATAACTTAAGAAATACAATTAAGTAAACAAATTAGGATGGTGAGGATGAGTGACGATGCCTTCGTGGTTCGTAAATCGTTTCGGCTTCAACTTTGGCATTTTCCATCCCGGATTTAAATAAGCCCCAATCATCATCATCATCATCATCATCATCATCATCATCATCATCATCATCATCATCATCATCATCATCATCATCATCATCATCATCATCATCATCATCATCATCATCATCATCATCATCATCATCATCATCATCATCATCATCATCATCATCATCACCATCATCATCATCACCACCACCACCACCACCACCACCACCACCACCACCACCACCACCACCACCACCACCACCACCACCACCACCACCACCACCACCACCACCACCACCACCACCACCACCACCGCCACCACCGCCACCACCGCCATCACCGCCATCACCGCCATCACCGCCATCACCGCCATCACCGCCATCACCGCCATCACCGCCATCACCACCATCACCACCATCACCACCATCACCACCATCACCACCATCACCACCATCACCACCATCACCACCATCACCACCATCACCACCATCACCACCATCACCACCATCACCACCATCACCACCATCACCACCATCACCACCATCACCACCATCACCACCATCACCACCATCACCACCATCACCACCATCACCACCATCACCACCATCACCACCATCACCACCATCACCACCATCACCACCATCACCACCATCACCACCATCACCACCATCACCACCATCACCACCATCACCACCATCACCACCATCACCACCATCACCACCATCACCACCATCACCACCATCACCACCATCACCACCATCACCACCACCACCACCATCACCACCACCATCACCACCACCATCACCACCACCATCACCATCACCATCACCATCACCATCACCATCACCATGTGTGTTTTTCACAGTTCACGTTACATGTTTTACAGTACACTGTGTGTTTCAATGTTAACACTGTGTGTTTCAATGTTAACACTGTGTTTCAATGATAACACTGTGTGTTTCAATGTTAACACTGTGTTTCAATGTTAACACTGTGTGTTTCAATGTTAACACTGTGTGTTTCAATGTTAACACTGTGTGTTTCAATGTTAACACTGTGTGTTTCAATGTTAACACTGTGTGTTTCAATGTTAACACTGTGTGTTTCAATGTTAACACTGTGTGTTTCAATGTTAACACTGTGTTTCAATGATAACACTGTGTGTTTCAATGATAACACTGTGTGTTTCAATGTTAACACTGTGTGTTTCAATGTTAACACTGTGTGTTTCAATGTTAACACTGTGTGTGTCTAATGTTAACACTGTGAGTTTCAATGCTAACACTGTGTTTCATAGTTGATGGTACATGTTCTAAGTCGTCATGTCGTATTTCATTTGTTTCACAGGTCAAGTGGCGTGTTTCACAGTGCATTTCACAGTGCACGTGAAGTGTTTCACAGTTCACATGTAACATGTTTCACAGTTGAAACGTTACATGTGTTACACGTGTTTCACGTGTTGCATGTTGCACAGTATAAGTGTTCGTGTTTCTCACAGTTCACGCTGCGGGAGGATGATGCCAGCGATGAGGACGTGGTGTTCCGGCGGCCCACCGTTCAGGACGTGCTGGACCACCGGGTCGTCGTCTGCACCCTATCCATCACAAAGTCAGTGGCTCACTGCACCCTCCCCATCGCCACCCTCTCACCCTCACAGTTTGGGACACGGCGAAAGGTGCAGCGGTTTTTTAAAGGACGATATGACTAGATGACCATTGATGTAGTTATATCTAGACATTACTTCAAACGATCAAGGTACTTGAGCTTCGTGACTTTATCGCCTCACTTGTGATTAACGTTTTCATTTTATTTACTGTATTTACTTGGCTTAATCTGAACTTGCCTTACGTGATCAACTTCGCGTGCCGTGCCGTGCCGTGCCGTGCCCTGTCCTGCCCTGCCCTGCCCTGCCCTGCCCTGCCCTGCCCTGCCCTGCCCTGCCCTGCCCTGCCCTGCCCTGCCCTGCCCTGCCCTGCCCTGCCCTGCCCTGCCCTGCCCTGCCCTGCCCTGCCCTGCCCTGCCCTGCCCTGCCCTGCCCTGCCCTGCCCTGCCCTGCCCTGCCCTGCTCTGCACTGCTCTGCACTGCTCTGCACCGCTCTGCACTGCTCTGCACTGCTCTGCACTGCTCTGCACTGCTCTGCACTGCTCTGCACTGCTCTGCACTGCTCTGCACTGCTCTGCACTGCTCTGCACTGCTCTGCACTGCTCTGCACTGCTCTGCACTGCTCTGCACTGCTCTGCACTGCTCTGCACTGCTCTGCACTGCTCTGCACTGCTCTGCACTGCTCTGCACTGCTCTGCACTGCTCTGCACTGCTCTGCACTGCTCTGCACTGCTCTGCACTGCTCTGCACTGCACTGCACTGCTCTGCACTGCTCTGCACTGCTCTGCACTGCTCTGCACTGCTCTGCACTGCTCTGCACTGCTCTGCACTGCTCTGCACTGCTCTGCTCTGCACTGCACTGCACTGCTCTGCACTGCTCTGCTCTGCACTGCTCTGCACTGCTCTGCACTGCTCTGCACTGCTCTGCACTGCTCTGCACTGCTCTGCACTGCTCTGCACTGCTCTGCACTGCTCTGCACTGCTCTGCACTGCTCTGCACTGCTCTGCACTGCTCTGCACTGCTCTGCACTGCTCTGCACTGCTCTGCACTGCTCTGCACTGCTCTGCACTGCTCTGCACTGCTCTGCACTGCTCTGCACTGCTCTGCACTGCTCTGCACTGCTCTGCACTGCTCTGCACTGCTCTGCACTGCTCTGCACTGCTCTGCACTGCTCTGCACTGCTCTGCACTGCTCTGCACTGCTCTGCACTGCTCTGCACTGCTCTGCACTGCTCTGCACTGCTCTGCACTGCTCTGCACTGCTCTGCACTGCTCTGCACTGCTCTGCACTGCTCTGCACTGCTCTGCACTGCTCTGCACTGCTCTGCACTGCTCTGCACTGCTCTGCACTGCTCTGCACTGCTCTGCACTGCTCTGCACTGCTCTGCACTGCTCTGCACTGCTCTGCACTGCTCTGCACTGCTCTGCACTGCTCTGCACTGCTCTGCACTGCTCTGCACTGCTCTGCACTGCTCTGCACTGCTCTGCACTGCTCTGCACTGCTCTGCTCTGCACTGCACTGCTCTGCACTGCACTGCTCTGCACTGCTCTGCACTGCTCTGCACTGCTCTGCACTGCTCTGCACTGCTCTGCACTGCTCTGCACTGCTCTGCACTGCTCTGCACTGCTCTGCACTGCTCTGCACTGCTCTGCACTGCTCTGCACTGCTCTGCACTGCTCTGCACTGCTCTGCACTGCACTGCTCTGCACTGCTCTGCACTGCTCTGCACTGCTCTGCACTGCTCTGCACTGCTCTGCACTGCTCTGCACTGCTCTGCACTGCTCTGCACTGCTCTGCACTGCTCTGCACTGCTCTGCACTGCTCTGCACTGCTCTGCACTGCTCTGCACTGCTCTGCACTGCTCTGCACTGCTCTGCACTGCTCTGCACTGCTCTGCACTGCTCTGCACTGCTCTGCACTGCTCTGCACTGCTCTGCCACTGCTCTGCACTGCTCTGCACTGCTCTGCACTGCTCTGCACTGCTCTGCACTGCTCTGCACTGCTCTGCACTGCTCTGCACTGCTCTGCACTGCTCTGCACTGCTCTGCACTGCTCTGCACTGCTCTGCACTGCTCTGCACTGCTCTGCACTGCTCTGCACTGCTCTGCACTGCTCTGCACTGCTCTGCACTGCTCTGCACTGCTCTGCACTGCTCTGCACTGCTCTGCACTGCTCTGCACTGCTCTGCACTGCTCTGCACTGCTCTGCACTGCTCTGCACTGCTCTGCACTGCTCTGCACTGCTCTGCACTGCTCTGCACTGCTCTGCACTGCTCTGCACTGCTCTGCACTGCTCTGCACTGCTCTGCACTGCTCTGCACTGCTCTGCACTGCTCTGCACTGCTCTGCACTGCTCTGCACTGCTCTGCACTGCTCTGCACTGCTCTGCACTGCTCTGCACTGCTCTGCACTGCTCTGCACTCTGCACTGCACTGCTCTGCACTGCTCTGCACTGCTCTGCACTGCTCTGCACTGCTCTGCACTGCTCTGCACTGCTCTGCACTGCTCTGCACTGCTCTGCACTGCTCTGCACTGCTCTGCACTGCTCTGCACTGCTCTGCACTGCTCTGCACTGCTCTGCACTGCTCTGCACTGCTCTGCACTGCTCTGCACTGCTCTGCACTGCTCTGCACTGCACTGCTCTGCTCTGCACTGCTCTGCACTGCTCTGCACTGCTCTGCACTGCTCTGCACTGCTCTGCACTGCTCTGCACTGCTCTGCACTGCTCTGCACTGCTCTGCACTGCTCTGCACTGCTCTGCACTGCTCTGCACTGCTCTGCACTGCTCTGCACTGCTCTGCACTGCTCTGCACTGCTCTGCACTGCTCTGCACTGCTCTGCACTGCTCTGCACTGCTCTGCACTGCTCTGCACTGCTCTGCACTGCTCTGCACTGCTCTGCACTGCTCTGCACTGCTCTGCACTGCTCTGCACTGCTCTGCACTGCTCTGCACTGCTCTGCACTGCTCTGCACTGCTCTGCACTGCTCTGCACTGCTCTGCACTGCTCTGCACTGCTCTGCACTGCTCTGCACTGCTCTGCACTGCTCTGCACTGCTCTGCACTGCTCTGCACTGCTCTGCACTGCTCTGCACTGCTCTGCACTGCTGCACTGCTCTGCTCTGCTCTGCACTGCTCTGCACTGCTCTGCACTGCTCTGCACTGCTCTGCACTGCTCTGCACTGCTCTGCACTGCTCTGCACTGCTCTGCACTGCTCTGCACTGCTCTGCACTGCTCTGCACTGCTCTGCACTGCTCTGCACTGCTCTGCACTGCTCTGCACTGCTCTGCACTACTCTGCACTGCTCTGCACTGCTCTGCACTGCTCTGCACTGCTCTGCACTGCTCTGCACTGCTCTGCACTGCTCTGCACTGCTCTGCACTGCTCTGCACTGCTCTGCACTGCTCTGCACTGCTCTGCACTGCTCTGCACTGCTCTGCACTGCTCTGCACTGCTCTGCACTGCACTGCTCTGCACTGCTCTGCACTGCTCTGCACTGCTCTGCACTGCTCTGCACTGCTCTGCACTGCTCTGCACTGCTCTGCACTGCTCTGCACTGCTCTGCACTGCTCTGCACTGCTCTGCACTGCTCTGCACTGCTCTGCACTGCTCTGCACTGCTCTGCACTGCTCTGCACTGCTCTGCACTGCTCTGCACTGCTCTGCACTGCTCTGCACTGCTCTGCACTGCTCTGCACTGCTCTGCACTGCTCTGCACTGCTCTGCACTGCTCTGCACTGCTCTGCACTGCTCTGCACTGCTCTGCACTGCTCTGCACTGCTCTGCACTGCTCTGCACTGCTCTGCACTGCTCTGCTCTGCACTGCTCTGCACTGCTCTGCACTGCTCTGCACTGCTCTGCACTGCTCTGCACTGCTCTGCACTGCTCTGCACTGCTCTGCACTGCTCTGCACTGCTCTGCACTGCTCTGCACTGCTCTGCACTGCTCTGCACTGCTCTGCACTGCTCTGCACTGCTCTGCACTGCTCTGCACTGCTCTGCACTGCTCTGCACTGCTCTGCACTGCTCTGCACTGCTCTGCACTGCTCTGCACTGCTCTGCACTGCTCTGCACTGCTCTGCACTGCTCTGCACTGCTCTGCACTGCTCTGCACTGCTCTGCACTGCTCTGCACTGCTCTGCACTGCTCTGCACTGCTCTGCACTGCTCTGCACTGCTCTGCACTGCTCTGCACTGCTCTGCACTGCTCTGCACTGCTCTGCACTGCTCTGCACTGCTCTGCACTGCTCTGCACTGCTCTGCACTGCTCTGCACTGCTCTGCACTGCTCTGCACTGCTCTGCACTGCTCTGCACTGCTCTGCACTGCTCTGCACTGCTCTGCACTGCTCTGCACTGCTCTGCACTGCTCTGCACTGCTCTGCACTGCTCTGCACTGCTCTGCACTGCTCTGCACTGCTCTGCACTGCTCTGCACTGCTCTGCACTGCTCTGCACTGCTCTGCACTGCTCTGCACTGCTCTGCACTGCTCTGCACTGCTCTGCACTGCTCTGCACTGCTCTGCACTGCTCTGCACTGCTCTGCACTGCTCTGCACTGCTCTGCACTGCTCTGCACTGCTCTGCACTGCTCTGCACTGCTCTGCACTGCTCTGCACTGCTCTGCACTGCTCTGCACTGCTCTGCACTGCTCTGCACTGCTCTGCACTGCTCTGCACTGCTCTGCACTGCTCTGCACTGCTCTGCACTGCTCTGCACTGCTCTGCACTGCTCTGCACTGCTCTGCACTGCTCTGCACTGCTCTGCACTGCTCTGCACTGCTCTGCACTGCTCTGCACTGCTCTGCACTGCTCTGCACTGCTCTGCACTGCTCTGCACTGCTCTGCACTGCTCTGCACTGCTCTGCACTGCTCTGCACTGCTCTGCACTGCTCTGCACTGCTCTGCACTGCTCTGCACTGCTCTGCACTGCTCTGCACTGCTCTGCACTGCTCTGCACTGCTCTGCACTGCTCTGCACTGCTCTGCACTGCTCTGCACTGCTCTGCACTGCTCTGCACTGCTCTGCACTGCTCTGCACTGCTCTGCACTGCTCTGCACTGCTCTGCACTGCTCTGCACTGCTCTGCACTGCTCTGCACTGCTCTGCACTGCTCTGCACTGCTCTGCACTGCTCTGCACTGCTCTGCACTGCTCTGCACTGCTCTGCACTGCTCTGCACTGCTCTGCACTGCTCTGCACTGCTCTGCACTGCTCTGCACTGCTCTGCACTGCTCTGCACTGCTCTGCACTGCTCTGCACTGCTCTGCACTGCTCTGCACTGCTCTGCACTGCTCTGCTCTGCTCTGCTCTGCTCTGCTCTGCTCTGCTCTGCTCTGCTCTGCTCTGCTCTGCTCTGCTCTGCTCTGCACTGCTCTGCACTGCTCTGCTCTGCTCTGCTCTGCTCTGCTCTGCTCTGCTCTGCTCTGCTCTGCTCTGCTCTGCTCTGCTCTGCTCTGCTCTGCTCTGCTCTGCTCTGCTCTGCTCTGCTCTGCTCTGCTCTGCTCTGCTCTGCTCTGCTCTGCTCTGCTCTGCTCTGCTCTGCTCTGCTCTGCTCTGCTCTGCTCTGCTCTGCTCTGCTCTGCTCTGCTCTGCTCTGCTCTGCTCTGCTCTGCTCTGCTCTGCTCTGCTCTGCTCTGCTCTGCTCTGCTCTGCTCTGCTCTGCTCTGCTCTGCTCTGCTCTGCTCTGCTCTGCTCTGCTCTGCTCTGCTCTGCTCTGCTCTGCTCTGCTCTGCTCTGCTCTGCTCTGCTCTGCTCTGCTCTGCTCTGCTCTGCTCTGCTCTGCTCTGCTCTGCTCTGCTCTGCTCTGCTCTGCTCTGCTCTGCTCTGCTCTGCTCTGCTCTGCTCTGCTCTGCTCTGCTCTGCTCTGCTCTGCTCTGCTCTGCTCTGCTCTGCTCTGCTCTGCTCTGCTCTGCTCTGCTCTGCTCTGCTCTGCTCTGCTCTGCTCTGCTCTGCTCTGCTCTGCTCTGCTCTGCTCTGCTCTGCTCTGCTCTGCTCTGCTCTGCTCTGCTCTGCTCTGCTCTGCTCTGCTCTGCTCTGCTCTGCTCTGCTCTGCTCTGCTCTGCTCTGCTCTGCTCTGCTCTGCTCTGCTCTGCTCTGCTCTGCTCTGCTCTGCTCTGCTCTGCTCTGCTCTGCCCTGCCCTGCCGTCAGGTACCTGACCTGGCTGGACCTGACCTGACCTGCCCTGCCCTGCCCTGACCTGCCCTGATCTGTCCTGCCGTCAGGTACCTGACCTGGCTGGACCTGCCAGAGGACACATTCAGCCACATCCTGGTGGACGAGGCTGCCCAGGCGCTGGAGTGGGAGGCGGCGCGGGTGCTCTCCCTGGCCGGACCTGACACCCGGCTGGTGCTGGCCGGGGATCACCTCCAGGTCAGACACGAGCTGCTACTCAGACCTGGGGTCCTGGAGTGGGGGTGGCCCGGGAGCTCTGCTGATGTGAACAGCGTCAGAGGAGAGGGATGGGCCGCGCTGCTAGATGCAGCCATGTCTTGTGTGGATGTAGTACTGCGAACCTGTAAACGCGATTTTGTATGGCATGAAATCTGTTTCTTTTTCTTTTTCTCGTCAGGTTTCGTATTTTACAATCCCAAACACAAAAGTAAACGTGATTATAAATGAGCTCTTCTTGATAAATTTATTCGACCTGACTGTAAAATTTAAGGGTTTAGTTGTGGCGTGCCTTTCTACGTATATCCTAATAAATTCTTAGAAGTCATCATCATCTGACCTTTCTGACATCAGCTGATGCGGTGTTACCCCTGTG
>JAXIVJ010005096.1:70000-76796 GCA_036785665.1 Chirona hameri | reverse complement strand
AGGACAAACGCGTCGTGTGAGTAGTGTGGAGGGGAGGACAAACGCGTCGTGTGAGTAGTATGGAGGGGAGGACAAACGCGTCGTATGAGTAGTGTGGAGGGGAGGACAAACGCGTCGTGTGAGTAGTGGGGAGGGGAGGACAAACGCGTCGTGTGAGTAGTGTGGAGGGGAGGACAAACGCGTCGTGTGAGTAGTGTGGAGGGGAGGGCAAACGCGTCGTGTGAGTAGTGTGGAGGGGAGGACAAACGCGTCGTGTGAGTAGTGTGGAGGGGAGGACAAACGCGTCGTGTGAGTAGTGTGGAGGGGAAGACAAACGTGTCGTGTGAGTAGTGGGGAGGGGAGGACAAACGCGTCGTGTGAGTAGTGTGGGGGGGGGGAGGACAAACGCGTCGTGTGAGTGGTGTGGAGGGGAGGACAAACGCGTCGTGTGAGTAGTGTGGAGGGGAGGACAAACGCGTCGTGTGAGTAGTGGGGAGGGGAGGACAAACGCGTCGTGTGAGTAGTGTGGGGGGAGGACAAACGCGTCGTGTGAGTAGTGTGGAGGGGAGGACAAACGCGTCGTGTGAGTAGTGTGGAGGGGAGGACAAACGCGTCGTGTGAGTAGTGGGGAGTGGAGGACAAACGCGTCGTGTGAGTAGTGTGGAGGGGAGGACAAACGCGTCGTGTGAGTAGTGTGGAGGGGAGGACAAACGCGTCGTGTGAGTAGTGTGGAGGGGAGGACAAACGCGTCGTGTGAGTAGTGTGGAGGGGAGGACAAACGCGTCGTGTGAGTAGTGTGGAGGGGAGGACAAACGCGTCGTGTGAGTAGTGTGGAGGGGAGGACAAACGCGTCGTGTGAGTAGTGTGGAGGGGAGGACAAACGCGTCGTGTGAGTAGTGTGGAGGGGAGGACAAACGCGTCGTGTGAGTAGTGTGGAGGGGAGGACAAACGCGTCGTGTGAGTAGTGTGGAGGGGAGGACAAACGCGTCGTGTGAGTAGTGTGGAGGGGAGGACAAACGCGTCGTGTGAGTAGTGTGGAGGGGAGGACAAACGCGTCGTGTGAGTAGTGTGGGGGGAGGACAAACGCGTCGTGTGAGTAGTGTGGAGGGGAGGACAAACGCGTCGTGTGAGTAGTGTGGAGGGGAGGACAAACGCGTCGTGTGAGTAGTGGGGAGGGGAGGACAAACGCGTCGTGTGAGTAGTGTGGAGGGGAGGACAAACGCGTCGTGTGAGTAGTGTGGAGGGGAGGACAAACGCGTCGTGTGAGTAGTGTGGAGGGGAGGACAAACGCGTCGTGTGAGTAGTGTGGAGGGGAGGACAAACGCGTCGTGTGAGTAGTGTGGAGGGGAGGACAAACGCGTCGTGTGAGTAGTAGGGAGGGGAGGACAAACGCGTCGTGTGAGTAGTGTGGAGGGGAGGACAAACGCGTCGTGTGAGTAGTGTGGAGGGGAGGACAAACGCGTCGTGTGAGTAGTGTGGAGGGGAGGACAAACGCGTCGTGTGAGTAGTGTGGAGGGGAGGACAAACGCGTCGTGTGAGTAGTGTGGAGGGGAGGACAAACGCGTCGTGTGAGTAGTGTGGAGGGGAGGACAAACGCGTCGTGTGAGTAGTGTGGAGGGGAGGACAAACGCGTCGTGTGAGTAGTGTGGAGGGGAGGACAAACGCGTCGTGTGAGTAGTATGGAGGGGAGGACAAACGCGTCGTGTGAGTAGTGTGGAGGGGAGGACAAACGCGTCGTGTGAGTAGTGTGGAGGGGAGGACAAACGCGTCGTGTGAGTAGTGTGGAGGGGAGGACAGACGCGTCGTGTGAGTAGTGTGGGGGGAGGACAAACGCGTCGTGTGAGTAGTGTGGAGGGGAGGACAAAAGCGTCGTGTGAGTAGTGTGGAGGGGAGGACAAACGCGTCGTGTGAGTAGTGTGGAGGGGAGGACAAACGCGTCGTGTGAGTAGTGTGGAGGGGAGGACAAACGCGTCGTGTGAGTAGTATGGAGGGGAGGACAAACGCGTCGTGTGAGTAGTGTGGAGGGGAGGACAAACGCGTCGTGTGAGTAGTGTGGAGGGGAGGACAAACGCGTCGTGTGAGTAGTGTGGAGGGGAGGACAGACGCGTCGTGTGAGTAGTGTGGGGGGAGGACAAACGCGTCGTGTGAGTAGTGTGGAGGGGAGGACAAACGCGTCGTGTGAGTAGTGTGGAGGGGAGGACAAACGCGTCGTGTGAGTAGTGTGGAGGGGAGGACAAACGCGTCGTGTGAATAGTGTGGAGGGGAAGACAAACGCGTCGTGTGAGTAGTGTGGAGGGGAGGACAAACGCGTCGTGTGAGTAGTGTGGAGGGGAGGACAAACGCGTCGTGTGAGTAGTGTGGAGGGGAGGACAAACGCGTCGTGTGAGTAGTGTGGAGGGGAGGACAAACGCGTCGTGTGAGTAGTGTGGAGGGGAGGGCAGACGCGTCGTGTGAGTAGTGTGGGGGGGGAGGACAAACGCGTCGTGTGAGTAGTGTGGAGGGGAGGACAAACGCGTCGTGTGAGTAGTGTGGAGGGGAGGACAAACGCGTGGTGTGAGTAGTGTGGAGGGGAGGACAAACGCGTCGTGTGAGTAGTGTGGAGGGGAGGACAGACGCGTCGTGTGAGTAGTGTGGGGGGGAGGACAAACGCGTCGTGTGAGTAGTGTGGAGGGGAGGACAAACGTGTCGTGTGAGTAGTGTGGAGGGGAGGACAAACGCGTCGTGTGAATAGTGTGGAGGGGAAGACAAACGCGTCGTGTGAGTAGTGTGGAGGGAGGACAAACGCGTCGTGTGAGTAGTGTGGAGGGGAGGACAAACGCGTCGTGTGAGTAGTGTGGAGGGAGGACAAACGCGTCGTGTGAGTAGTGTGGAGGGGAGGACAAACGCGTCGTGTGAGTAGTGTGGAGGGGAGGACAAACGCGTCGTGTGAGTAGTGTGGAGGGGAGGACAAACGCGTCGTGTGAGTAGTGTGGAGGGGAGGACAAACGCGTCGTGTGAGTAGTGTGGAGGAGAGGACAAACGCGTCGTGTGAGTAGTGTGGAGAGGAGGACAAACGCGTCGTGTGAGTAGTGTGGGGGGGAGGACAAACGCGTCGTGTGAGTAGTGTGGAGAGGAGGACAAACGCGTCGTGTGAGTAGTGTGGAGGGGAGGACAAACGCGTCGTGTGAGTAGTGTGGGGGGGAGGACAAACGCGTCGTGTGAGTAGTGTGGAGGGGAGGACAAACGCGTCGTGTGAGTAGTGTGGAGGGGAGGACAAACGCGTCGTGTGAGTAGTGTGGAGGGGAGGACAAACGTGTCGTGTGAGTAGTAGGGGGGACAAACGTGTGAGTAGTGTGTGTGGGGGAGGACAAACACGTCGTGTGAGTAGTGGTGGAGAGGCGAGAGGGGACATCGGGGCTTATGATTGACTGAGTTGGCGGAGTGGGATGTGGGCGGCATTTTTTCAAGGTTGTTATTGAGTTGAATTGTATTAGGCAGGTTCGGATGAAGGGTAACGAGGATCTATAATGTTTGGATCAATTGCTTTCATTCCCATCTTCTTGCATAGGCTCGAATATGTTTGGCTTGGCAATTCAAATGTGCTTGGTCCGTATTGAGCTTATCACCAGACAGTTTGGTAGCGGCGTGAATGAGTGCGCCGGTGCTGACCGCTACCTCACCAGCTGGTCTGACGAGTGTTCCGGTGCTGACCGCTACCTCAGCAGCTGCATCTGACGAGTGCTCCGGTGCTGACCGCTACCTCACCAGCTGGTCTGACGCGTGCTCCGGTGCTGACCGCTACCTCACCAGCTGCATCTGACGAGTGCTCCGGTGCTGACCGCTACCTCAGCAGCTGGTCTGACGAGTGCTCCGGTGCTGACCGCTACCTCACCAGCTGCATTTGACGAGTGCTCCGGTGCTGACCGCTACCTCAGCAGCTGCATCTGACGAGTGCTCCGGTGCTGACCGCTACCTCACCAGCTGCATTTGACGAGTGCTCCGGTGCTGACCGCTACATCAGCAGCTGCATCTGACGAGTGCTCCGGTGCTGACCGCTACCTCAGCAGCTGCATCTGACGAGTGCTCCGGTGCTGACCGCTACCTCAGCAGCTGCATCTGACGAGTGCTCCGGTGCTGACCGCTACCTCAGCAGCTGCATCTGACGAGTGCTCCGGTGCTGACCGCTACCTCACCAGCTGCATTTGACGAGTGCTCCGGTGCTGACCGCTACCTCAGCAGCTGCATCTGACGAGTGCTCTGGTGCTGACCGCTACCTCACCAGTTGCATTTGATGAGTGCTCCGGTGCTGACCGCTACCTCAGCAGCTGCATCTGACGGGTGCTGCTGTGCTGACCGCTACCTCAGCAGCTGGTGTGACGCGTGCCCGGTGCTCCTCTCGACAGGTTGAACTACCTGGACCGTCGGATCGCGGCCGGCATGCCGTCGTCGCGCGGCGAGGACTGGCAGCCGCTGCTCATGTACCGCAACTCGCTGCTGCAGGGCGAGAGCGAGCAGCCCATCGTCACCAGCAAGCGCGCCTACACCCGCAAGCGACGCGAAGGTGAGTGATCAGGAAAGCTGTGACACGCCGCCTGGGGAGGGGGGGGGGAGCAAGGACATATTAGCGGAAATGTTTGGGCTCGTGCAGTGATAAGTAGTACGCGGAAGGCAGAGGCAAGTCAGCACGCGCCCTGGAGGGGTGGGGGCGGGGGGGGGGTGATCCGCCCATCCCTAAGGTTTTTCGAGAATAGCGCAAAAACGGCGGCGCGCAGCGCTGTCGTTTTTCATTCCTGTTCGGAAATGAACTACCCACATTATGTAAAATTCTTGACCTCGGGTCATCTCAGGTCAGGTCACCAGACCAGGTTACGTGATGACCCCACCTCCAAAACGTTTGCGGTAGTACCGCAGCCACAGTTTTAGGCCGATCGGTTTCAAACTTGCGGGATTTCATAAGGTCATAGATATAGATACCTACAATTTGTATATCTCGGATTTCTGATATCGGTGACCTAAGGTCAGGACTAAAGTGGCATAATGAAGATAGATAAGTGAAAACGGTACCAATATGTTTGTCTCGTCGAGACACGTCTCCCAATATGCAACATGACCTACTTGGATCACCACTTGACCTTGACCTGAGGTCAAATTTCTCAGTTGGCTTAAAATTGCTTTACCTTTATTAGGTAAAAAGCTATTTGCGAAAAACAGTTTTGCCAAAAAATAACCTTTTTGGCATGTGATGACCTCTGGAGCCTAAACTATTGACCTGAACTCAAATCTGAGGACACCAAATGCGATTGCTTTTTTCAAGAGCTTTCGATTGTTTTTTTTTCCTCGTTTGTTCCTAGCTATCATAGTTCCCGATATATTTGGGGTGTTCGAAGCGAAGTCCTAAAACTGGAAAATGTGATCTTTGATGACCTCTGGTGACCTCAATATTAACGTGATCTAAAACAAACGATATACTTTCGATAGGATAGAGCTTGTCTCGAGCTATCTAACTCCGTTTTCCGCTTGTCGCTACGTTGCGTAGTTTTCAATATCATAGGGGGTGGGAAATCCCCCCCCCCCCCCTCCAGGGCGTGTAATTATCAGAGGCCCTCTAGGGCGAGTGTTAAAGGGACATTCCCACATTAACATTAGTTTTGAGTTGAGATAGCCAAGTTAGTGGCTATGTAGTGAAATTTAGGAAAGTAGCACTTAAAACAAACACAGTTATCTGGTCTTAGAGAAATTCAAGTTGTATTTGTTTAATTTGGGCCTTAGTAAGGCCCACCCTTATTTGGTAGTTTTGTTCCGATGACATCATCTCGTCACCGCCGTGTGTACCTGTTTAGAGATAAACCTGCAGGGTCTGGTTTGTTTTTATTTTCTATGACCGCGAAGTTCGACGGATGTCACTCTGTGCTGACATTTGACTAGATCGGAGCTCTGTCAATAGTTTTGAATGTAAGTGGTTTTGATGTTTCTGATTTTAATGGAATAATAATTTAAGAACAAGTATGCCTCGAATGCGCTGTATTGTGTGCGGCGTAACACATATATCAGCTACGGTGTTCAGGTGAGTGCGTCATGGTATTGCATTTACCAACACGTCCTATTTCCCTATCAATATTTTTCATAACTATGTTTTTATGTGATTTAATAATAATAATTGTGATTTTCGTGTCATTTTTTTCTCGAAAGCGCTTATTTTCGAAACGAGATAAGAAACAACTTGTTTGTATTCCAAGTCGCAAGAAGTGTCTGAAAACTTTGTGCCATATCATTTGGCAGCTTAAATGTTTTCTCTATTGCTCAATAATGACGTCATCACCCCAAATTTAACAACTTTATTTTATAAAGTTTAGTGACATTTTCTTCGACAAAATATCATAATCATTTTAAGCAGCATTTACTTAATACACTACAACCGGCGTATATTTGACTATTTTCAGAAGGGTGGGAATGTCCCTTTAATTGATTAGATCATCGAACATTTGCCAGAGAACTTATCGCAAAAAGTGTTTTGTAGTGTCCGCTGCTGCAGTCCCTGGCGGATCGGGATCTTCCGCACGGTTTGACCTGTCCTGATTGCTGCACGGCTGATGTGGTGGCTGCTGATTGGCCGAGTTGTGCCAGCGTGTCAGCCGCCCATTGGCTGCCGACGCCGGCGAGCGCGGAGCGAGTTAATGCGACATACCCGTGTGAATGCTCGCGTGCGTGTTGTTAACCAAGCAGTCGGCGGGTGAACGTACAGCGACGGGCCGGACCTGGTGTGTTGGTGACAGCGGTGGTGACACTATAGTTTCCTTGTCTTCTGTCCTGCCTTTCGCTGCACGAGTGCCTGCAGCGG
>JAXIVJ010005096.1:0-67500 GCA_036785665.1 Chirona hameri | reverse complement strand
TCTAAACCGACAGCGTCGTCTTTCTTTACCCTGGTAACTGGTAATGATAGTCGACTTGTTTTAAGGCCAGCCTTGAAATATTTTCGTCTTTCATTTCTCGATCCCCGGTTGGTTCGCAATCTAGAGCCTATCACTATCAGCTGGAGTTGATGCAGCAGTTGGCCGTCAGGGACCCTAGTGAGCCAGGGTGTTATGCCGTCGCAAGCGAATTGTACCAGTTAACCCGCGAGTTACTGGGGGGGGGCTATTTTTTGCCCCCTCCCGTTATTTTGCAATAACTCTTAACCCTATTTGTAACAGGCTCCTGGCTACCCCTATTTGTAACAAGGGGGGGGGGGCGGATTCCGCCCCCCCCCCCCCCGGAGATCTCGAGATCTACCCGTCCGATTTTCAAAAATGAAACGGTGTTTGGTTCCCCTCAACACAATCTACATTTCTAAATAATACAAATCTAAATTTTTGATAGGGGGGCAACAGGGGGGCAAAAACCACAAATTTTAGTGGTATTTTTGATCCAGCATAGCTTTCATGTTTATCGACCGATTTTAACACAATTAATACGAATCGATAGAGATTGAATTGGAAATTGATATATGACAGTGGCGTTTGGAAATTCAAAAATCATAGGCGTGTGCAGGTCACTCAATATGGGGTGAAGTAAATGCGTAATAGAACCATTTTTTGATGTTGGTTTTTTAATAAATGAAATGGTATGTGATTGTGACATTAGACAAAACAGTTAAAAATCATATTTTTTTGCCATAGGCGGTACCAGGTTAGTGAAAAAGGGGGGGTAAAATTGGGAAAAAATATTAACCGCAGACAAGTTGCTACCCAGCACTATAAATATGTTACTGATCGTAGATAGTTCCTTTTTGCATGTTGTACTTCATCATAGGCGTATCCAGGATCCAAACTGGGGTGGCTCAATACCTTTTGATAAGTATATTATCCGCTATTATGATACTAACTAGTCAACAGTGACTATTTTACTTACAACTTCAATTAACATTGCTTACCCCCCTTTTACCCTACCTGGACTCGCCTATTATCTTATAATCGTTTCGTAGAGTAGCCTGCGGTGCGTATTTCATCCGAAAACTACAGTATGTTATGTCATTGTACGCCCATGCCTCATAGTTTCCTTGCAATAATATGACCCCCTTTCTTCCATTCCTGAGCGCGCCTCTACGAAAAATGACTTTATTCCCTTTTCTGGCCTCATATGTGCATATATCATTATAAGCTAACCGTCTATTGCGCCGTTATCGCTGGCATATCGTCATCACCAAGCCAGTCACCCCCCTTTTCATGTGCCTGAACACGCCCCTGAAACTCTATATGTAATAAATTATGCAAATAATGGAAGCAGAAGCTCTTTTACATCTTGGTAACTATAAATGCCCCTTACATAGCTCTATTTGCTTCCCGCCAAGCATTGAATACTTCCTGGAAACCCCCCCTTTTCAAGCCCCTGAAACCGCCTCTGCCATGGAATTTTTATGATATTTCATTAACATCAACTAATTTTCACTTGTTGCAATCACTGTGAACCGATGTAACTCCTTCATACTTGAGGCAGTTAGGAAGAAACCGTGAAGATCGCATTTCCGTATTATCGCCAAATATCGCCTCCGAACCCACCCAAAACTGTACCCTGGAACCGCCTCTGTTCAGGTTAAGAACTCAAAATTTTGACTCCAAATGCGGTATTCAATTCTATGAAAAGTCCCAAAATTTCATGGGCCTGCTCCCAGCCGTTCTGGAGATATCTGCGAAAAACATGAGGGGGGGGGCGGGGAATCCGCCCCCCCCCCCCCCCCCGTTACAAATAGGGTTAAACGACACCGGTATCGTCACTAAACTTGCAGTACCTTCTCTCACATCAATTCTACACATGTTGGAAAAAGGACAAATATGAGGTTATGATAGGTCAACCGGGAATGACGTCAGAGTGACGTCATGTTCTTCGGTTTTGGTTGCAAAATAATGGTTTGCGGAAAACGCTGTCAAAGGTACGATGTTTGAGATAAACTAAATTGTCTTAAATCACATTACTGAAAATAGACCGGGCTATCAAACTGCTATCTCGGATTTTTTAGGGTTTTTTTTTCTTCAAAATTTTGGGAAATCCAAATACATTTTTTTTTTAAACAAAATTTTCAAGAAAAAATCAGAATTATAAAAAAACGGAATATATGTGATCGAGACGTGTGCGGTGAATGTGTACCAAATTTGAAGTGGATATCTTCAAAAATGACTGAGTTATGACCTTTAACCCGCGCGGCGCTGGGGGGTAAATTTTACCCCCCCTCCCGGGTTTTCGCTATAGATTCAAAACTACACTGGATATCGACGCGAAACTTTCAGTACCTTATCTGGCATCGATTTGACGTCTTCAGATAAATTTTGGAGAAAATCGGTCGAGAAGTTTTTGCGAAAATAGCGTTTTAGTGACGTCATGTAACGCCATTTTCGGTCCAAAATGGACGAAACTTTGATCGATGATAGAACAAACAAATATCTATATTTTTGACCCCCAAATGACACTAATAAGTGTTCAATGTGATGGACGCATTTGAAAAAAATCGCAAATTTTGACATTTCTAGACATCGTACACAAAAACAAATTGCACCATTGGATTGCTGTGGCAAAACTGAACCGTAAACATGTGTCGGTTATTGCAAATTTTGGATTTCAAAATTTGACCTTTTTTGCCTGATCTTGACCTGACCTTGAGGTCAAATGTCAAAATAACCATTATTTATGGATTCTACGTCTGAAATAACCCATGAGACATGTGTCACATGGGTTTCATATTACTTTTTCACAGTGTGACCTTTTGTGACCTGATTTTGACCTTGACCTGTACTTAGTATGATATTCATACTCAAGCATTACCCTCTCCTTATATTTAGAAGTGTTTTGGCAGAGTTTCGGCGCGCTGCTGTTGATAGTCCGGTCTCTGCAGCCAATAATCTCGAAAACAGGTGGTTTTGACCTTTGACCTGACCCTGACCTGATATGTGACCTTTTAAATAAAATTTTAAGAATTACTTAGAATCTTCCCATCGAGAGCTTCCGATCGCCGCCTTGCGCGTCTCGCTGCGATGATTGGTTCGGGAGATAAGAGGGGGGGGGGTAAAATTTACCCCCCCCCCCCCCCCCCCCCCAGTGCGGCGCGTTCGGATGGAGACCCCAGCGCCGCGCGGGTTAAATGACAAAAATCGACCACCTCTCACAGCATTACTATGCATAACATCGCATTTCCATTTTTGTTTTTTACTTCTATTTATATGGAACAAACAATGTTCTGAGGTCATTTTACGCGTTCTAGACGATAAACAAACCCATACACATGTGTTACAATGCCTAATGACCGTAATCTGCAGTTTGACCTCGTGACCTCGGATGACCTTGACCTGACCCAAGGTCATAAACAGCTTAGAAAGGTACTTAGAAGTGTCAGACACACGAATCATACCGATTTATCGACAGCTTATGCGTTTAATATCGCAATTTTGCGCGACAATTCCATCCATCGAGACCTTTTGATACGGTCAGACATTTTGTACTTGACCTGACCTGTGAGGTCATCGGTGACCCGGAGGTCAACAATATTATGTTTCCCTATATACATTTCCCAGGGCTATCGAATGCCGTTTGAATCTTAACCCGCGCGGCGCTGGGGCTCCAGCCGAACGCGCGGCGCTGGGAGGGGGGGGTAGATTCCCCCCCCCCCCTCGTATCTTCCGAACCAATAACCGCAGCGAGTCGCGCAATGCGGCGATCGCAAGCTCTCAACGAGAAGAATCGAATGCATACTCGAAATTATTAAAATAAGGTAACATGTCAGGTCACGGTCAGGTCAAATGTAAAATGTAAGTATTTGAGTTTGTGGGGCTATACTTTCCATCCAAAGCCTTATATTGCAACTATTATCTCACAAAGTGCTCCAGAGTGTATAATGCATTTCCCGCATTAGTAAAAGTGAAATTGTAAGCAAAGGTCAAGGTCAAGGTCAGGTCACACAAGGTCACAGGTCTACGAAAGCCATGCGACACATGTTGTATGGGTTATTTTACACGTATAATTCGATAGAAACAGCCATTTTCACAGCCTGACACCATATAATCGTCCTCAGGTAAGGTCAGGTCACAATAAGGTCACAATTTGAAATTGATTAATCTAAATAAACATTGCATGTTTCTAGACTAGTTTTGTCTTCGAAATACAGTGGTGGCATTTATTTGTCTGTATCTGGTCAGTAAAAGCCAAAAAACGCAATTTTAAAAAATGACGTCATGAGTTACTTGTTCTTAGAGAGCCATAAGTCAGTCAAAAATAAAGAAATTGCTTTGAAATTTGGTTTGAACATCGTTCATACTCGGTTCTCTAATATATCTTCCGTTTTTTTTTTGAAAATCTTCAAACAAAAAACTTTTGTGGAAATTCTTCCCCAAAAATCATTTTTGGGGGTCAAAAACCCAAAATTTTGGAAATCTGAGATCGCCATGTCAAAGACAATGTTATTTCCCTTCTTTTGACGCCTTTTATTTGCAATTTGCAGTAACACGCTATTTTCTACGATTTTCCAAACATTTAACGTTTTTTCACCAAAAATGACATGGCATGACGTCACTAAAACGTCATTATCTGCCACAAATTTTCACGAATTTAAAAAAAAAACGGCAGAAGACGTAGAATTGATGCACCATAAGCTACCGTAAGTTTCACTTTGATATCTGTCATAGTTGTCAAGTTATGGAGAAAATCCGGGAGGGGGGGGGTAAAATTTCCCCCCCCCCCCAGCGCCGCGCGGGTTAACATTCGGTCCAGTAGTTCCGGAGATCCGAGGGGGGGGGGGGGGCAAAAAATAGCCCCCCCCGTAAGTCGCGTTATTAAATATACCCCAGTAACTCGCGGGTTAACCCGCGCACTGCAGGGGGGTTGATTTCCGTCGGCCCCCTCAGGTTTTTCGCAGATAGCGAAAAAACGGCGGCGCGCAGCGCCGCCGAGTTTTGGCACACCTGTTAGGACATCAATTGTGCACACTTTGAAAAAATAGCCTCGGTTCATCTCAGGTCAGGTCACCAGACCAGGTCAAGTCAAGACCAGGTCTGCAGGCACCTCTAAAAATGTTTGCTGTGCCAAAGCCAGGGTTTCTCAGCGATCAGTTTGAAACTTACAGGATGTCATGAGGGCATAAGTACTTACAATTTGTGTATCTCGGAATTTTGACATCGGTGACCTAAGGTCAGGTCAATTTCGTAACCTCTCCATAATAAGTCAATGGGGAAATATACAAATGCTTCCTATTTCAAGGATATGCATGATATTAGTCCAATTACTGTTATTATAGTTATTATAGGATATGCTTGATGATATAAGTGTAAGTTTTGTTCAGTGACCCCTATGGGGTTATTGGAGGTCATGCGAGGTCACCATCACTTTTTTATTTACCTTGTGGATTACAAATTTCTCTGGCTGGTGTTTGCTTTTCCGTTTGTTTCTAACTAGCATAGTTTCCGAGATATGTGGGAATTTCTGGAGCGAAGTCCTAGAACAGGGGGAAAAATGGGAAATTTTGCCTTTGATGACCTCCGGTGACCTCTATTTTGACCTGACCTAAAAGAAAATACTGAAATACTTTCGATAGAACTTGTATCAAGCTATTAAATGCCATTTTCCGCTTGTCGCTGCGCAGCGTAGTTTTCGAGATCTCACGGGGGGGGGGGGGGGGCGGGGCGGCGGGAATCAACCCCCCGCAGTTGGTGTTCGGCGCAAACCCCCTGCAGTGCGCAGGTTAAGTATTTAACGCTAAATATTTATGTATTTATTTATAAATCAATAAATCAATATTTAGTGGTACCATTTGCTTGCGACGTCATAACACCCTGGCTCACTAGCGGTTCCTGGAGGCCAACTGCTGCAACAACTCCAGCTGATAGTGTTAGCCAATATAGACACCGGGTGGTTCGCTTTTTCTGCGCAATAGATGTAGACACAAAATTGTGCCATGCATTGTTCGATTAGTTTGAAGCCAACGTTGTCAATAAACAAAAGCTGAAATAGGGGCACCCTCAAAATATAGTGGACCAAATCCGTTGAGTTTTCAGATTTGGTTATAGGTAGAAGCACCACTGCAATTGATGACCCCCCCCCCCTTGAAGATTTTCTGGATCCGCCCCTGACGGGGGGTGCTTTAGCCCCCGTACTATTTACCACTCCCCCCGCTCAACAACTTTCGCTGACGGCGCTCTCATGTGCGAGTATGGCGCCCTTTTTTCGAAATTGGTAGCGAAATTCGAAACACGAAACCAAACTAGAAACCTAGATCCCCACCACCGGTTGAACCTGAGAGACGTAGCCAAGGGGGGGGGGGGGGGGCACGGGGCCATGCCCCCCCCCCCCCCCCCTCCCCCTTCCTCATCCCCCTGAGCAAACAAATGTATACTAGATAAAATGCGACCTGCTGACGACCCGATCCCCCCCCCTGGCTGAGGAGCAAAATTGTATTCTACTACTGACCCCTCCCCCCCCCCCCCCAACTGATTTTGCGAAACTACACCCCTGTATGAGATCCACAATAGCATGCAGCTTCCCAGTAAAACTCACGCCATTGCTATGTTTACACAACAGATAATACTGTACGGTAAACCTCACCAAAGTGAGCTATACACCGCATGTGTATACCACGCACATGTGAGATCCACACTAGCCTGCAGCTGCTCAGTAAAAATCACGCCATTGCGATTTTTACACAACAGATAACGCTGTACGGTAAACCTCACCAAGGTGTGGTATACACCACATGTGTATACCACACGCATGTGAGATCCACACTGTTTCGGTAAATATCTCCATGGTGAGATATACCCCCCATCGATGCTACTGTGTAAACCACGCTACCGCCCGGTGTGTGATTTACACATAATCGCCATATCGTGTAAACCACACTACGAGCGGTGTGTGTGGTTTACCCACAAATCGTGTCGTTACTCGTTATTGTATAATGCGCGCTACGTGTGGTATACACGCGTCCTAATATTTTCGACTACAACCAGCATATATTTGACAACTTTCAGAAAGGTGAAAGATTGCCTTTAACCCGCGCGGCGCTGGGGGGTAAATTTTACCCCCCTCCCGGGTTTTCGCTATAGATTCAAAACTACACTAGATATCGACGCGAAACTTTCAGTACCTTATCTGGCATCGATTTGACGTCTTCAGATAAATTTTGGAGAAAATCGGTCGAGAAGTTTTTGCGAAAATAGCGTTTTAGTGACGTCATGTAACGCCATTTTCGGTCCAAAATGGACGAAACTTTGATCGATGATAGAACAGCGAGTATTGAAGCAAATTGCAAGCAAAGCACGTCAAAAGGAAGGAAATGACATTCTCTACAAGATGGCTATCTCGGATTTGCACAATTTTGATTTTCTGATCCCCAAAATGCAAAAAATAGTTTTTATTTTTTTTCAAAGTTTACAAAATCCAAAATTGTAAGAATTTTCACAAAACCGGAAGATATGTCAGATAACCATCTCTAATGAGTGACTATTCCAAATTTCAAACAAATATCTATATTTTTGACCCCCAAATGACACTAATAAGTGTTCAATGTGATGGACGCATTTTTAAAAAAAATCGCAAATTTTGACATTTCTAGACATCGTACACAAAAACAAATTGCACCATTGGATTGCTGTGGCAAAACTGAACCGTAAACATGTGTCGGTTATTGCAAATTTTGGATTTCAAAATTTGACCTTTTTTGCCTGATCTTGACCTGACCTTGAGGTCAAATGTCAAAATAACCATTATTTTTGGATTCTACGTCTGAAATAACCCATGAGACATGTGTCACATGGGTTTCATATTACTTTTTCACAGTGTGACCTTTTGTGACCTGACTTTGACCTTGACCTGTACCTAGTATGATATTCATACTCAAGCATTACCCTCTCCTTATATTTAGAAGTGTTTTGGCAGAGTTTCGGCGCGCTGCTGTTGATAGTCCGGTCTCTGCAGCCAATAATCTCGAAAACAGGTGGTTTTGACCTTTGACCTGACCCTGACCTGATATGTGACCTTTTAAATAAAATTTTAAGAATTACTTAGAATCTTCCCATCGAGAGCTTCCGATCGCCGCCTTGCGCGTCTCGCTGCGATTATTGGTTCGGGAGATAAGAGAGGGGGTAAAATTTACCCCCCCCCCCCCCCCAGCGCGGCGCGTTCGGATGGAGACCCCAGCGCCGCGCGGGTTAAGTTGTGTGTGTCCCGTGGCTGTCCTGTTATCGCTGTGGTGACTGATGGCGGTGCCGTGCCTTGATGTCTGCGATCCCATGCATCTGCGGTCGGTTGGCGGCATGTTTGATGGTGGTGGCGGGTTCTGGTGACGGGAGCAGACTATGTGAACTATGTAGCACACACACAAAGTGCGTGTGGCGTCGTGGGTGGTCTGGGCCGTGTCTCTAGACTTGCTCCCCGCCCGACAGACGAGCCGCTGCCTGCCGAGCGGTCCCCGAGCCGCCGCAGCGGCCGATTCAGGCCCGGCAGCCACTTCTTCGGTAAGCCCGCTGCCGCCGGCGCCTGCCTGCCTGCCTGGCTGGCCCACCCTCCGCAGAGACGAGAGACACACACTGATCAAACATGGATACTGGATTTGGAACACTTTGGAATGCATGCGTGAAAGTAGTTAGCAGCTATATTTTAGGGAAAATGCCGACAACGTAGCCTTAACTGCCTTAACCTGCCTTAACCTGCCTTAACCCTGTCTTAACCCTAGACGGATTTTTATACTTCATAGCGGGTGTTCGATTGATAAATTGCCTAGTTTTCCAGATCTGGTATCCCGTTTGTGTCAGTGTGTTGGTCTGCTCTGCCTGTCTGACCGGGCCCGACTGACTGTCTCGGCTGTGTGCTGTGTGCTGTGTGCTGTGTGCACAGCATGCCCTGTCTCGCACTCTGCACCCTCCGCGCTCCCTGCTGTGCTGGTCTGTATTCGTGGCGGCGGTCGGCTGCAGGCACCAGCACACACTCAGCATTAGCAGTGAACCCCGCGGCAGATTTTTCCCCCGACGCATTGCAGACAATGTAGTGTCTTAGGTCTTTCTGAGACGTCAGGGACGATGATGAAGTATTATGGCGTTGATTTGCTTGATGTGTTGTGTTTTCGTCGTTTTGAAAGCATGGTACCTCGTTTTCTGGTTTGCACCTAGCTTGTCTGGCCTACTGTGTAGCTTTCTTTGGCTTCTAGATGGTTCAAGTTTAATAATGTTTTATTTGATAGCAGACTTGTAAACGATTCACGGTGAATCGACTAACGATTCAAGTATCACATTTGACGAAGAATCACAGGTGAATCAATTCATTTTACGCAAACATCAATGTGAATCATGAGTTGAATCATTGACGCTGCGTAGAATCACCAAAATAATCTATTAAAACCGATTGTACGAAGAAAATCCGAGTATCATGTTGTACGAAGTAGGTACTAGGCAGGCACTGTTGGTAGTTCATGAAACCCTGCCAACAGAGCATTCATAATGCCTGATTTAGGGTATAATACCTATTACCTGTTTATCTACCGAGATCATAATTACCTGGGAGAAGACTGCAGAGCATAACATTGAACACAATGGAATGGTAAGGTCAGACAGAACAACTAAGAGTTAGTACATCTCAACCAATCGTATGCAAAACTTGTTGGAATTGGAAATATAAAAACTCACTTGCATACCTATAGGTACTGTACTGTAAATTGTGAATCAGAATCAGAATCAGGGTTGATTCATTACGCTGAGCCTTGAATCACTGTTGAATCGATTCACTTTACGCTGAATGGTAATTTGAATCAGAATCGAATCATTGAGGTTTCACTGGAATCACTGATGAATCGATTCATTAAAAATTCATCGTTTACAAGTCTGTTTCATAGTTGGGTGCTGTGCTGCTTTGTTGGCTTTTGTGGGTGTAATTGTACGTCGGTTGATTTATCCTGTTTGGTTATCTGGTTCGTTAAGTGGTTGCGTCGCTTTGTTCCTGCTTTATCGGTTTGGGCAGACGAATATTATCACAGCAGCTGCATGCATTATTTTTATTGTGGTCCTAGCTTGTGTAGGACGTTGGATTGTTCGCGTTTTGCGGTCAATCGTTACGTAAGGCTTAAATACACACACTGCAGGAGTCATCCTGAGTACGACAGGATGACTCCTGCAGGTATAAATAACAACACTGACGGTATGGCCGGGCTTGCTCGACTCGAGTGTATTATTATTGCATTGGCTTTCCGTTACACTTACTACACTGGCTTTCCGTTCGGCCGCCGAATGTTCCCGGCAGCCATGGTTCCAACTGGGGCGTTACAGTTGAGCCGGGTTATGTTCAGCTATTACCTGAGCCGGGTGAAATCCGTCCTGCGTCAGCTGGCCGGCTAGCACTGAGCTGCGTTTTGCGGCCTGTTTGTATCGGCAGCCCAGCGGACAGCCCGGAACAAGACGGGGTCTGGTCTGTGCTGTGGGCTCAGGGTGGTACGCCTTTCCGTTTGTGATTGTCTCGACCTGACTTGGTCGTATGTTGTGTCCACAGCCGAGCTGGATGATGACGAGGAGGGAGGGTCCGAGGCCGACTTCCAGCAGTGAGTAGACAGGCACACGGCTGTACTGACCCACTGCGGCCAGCCGATAACGATAACGTTCAGTCCTAACCCGGCTACCTGGCCGGCCATGTCTGTCCGCTCTGAGAGAGAGAGACTTCATTCTGCCGTCTTCTGAGACACGCTGTCTCCCGACTTTCCTGTCCACTTCCAGCTCTGTCTCGGTCCTTCGATTCACTTACCTTTGTCTAAGATAGTGCCGCATTGCCGGTACATTCCCAGTTTCGATATTATGCTACTAGCCCATCCTGATCTTGTATCTTGTATTACTTGAATCTTTATCCGGACATGCAGTCCCGCTAAATTGTGGATTATCAAGACGGTAAACTTTTGCACTTGCCATGGTAAAGTACCAGTGATAATCACCATGTTGAAACGAAAATTCAGCTTCCTGTAGTCGCTTCCGCATCCGTACGCTAGTTCTTTAAACAAGCCGCTTCTCTTCTAATTTCCTACTGCGACTAGTAGACCTGACGAGGCGTGCAACAGGTTAAACAATCGCTCACCGTCGACTGATTTGCAGGTGAGATTCTTCTGACGGCCTCCGCCGGCTTCTGCTGTAGTGCTAGACGCTTGTCCAACTCGTCAGCGCCAGCAATAGTCTGCGAAAGAACATCGGCATTGTGCCGAGGGTCGCGGCTCGTACGCTCACGGCCGCCCACACGTGTATGTATCTCGCTGTGGTCCGCCAGCACCACCTGTTGGGAAAATGACGAGCCTCTGGTTGGATTGGATATCGGTGAGCGGACATGGTCGTAGATGGGTTTGAGCGTGTGGCGCGGCAGGTGTATGATGTGGTGGTGCGCACGGGAAGCTGTAGTTCTTCGTATCATGTTGCGCGATTGTCCCGCCTTTTGGTAAATTGTCTCGCTGTATACGCGGAGAGGTGGTAATGTGCGGTGTGTCGAGCTGTTTTATCGTGTGACGCTTCGATAGCATGTAAGATCATTTCCACACGTTGAGTCTAGGTCGGTGAATGTTGAGCGTCGGCGCTGGTGAATACATGTTCACGGCTGTCAGACTGCCTTTGTTCTGTACGCTAGAGCTGCTTTCACGGAAACTGAACGAAGGTGAGTGCTGCGTAGCGGGTAGTAGTGCTAGTCGCTTCCCGCGCAAACTGTTGGTCCGTTTTGTAGTTCACGTAAATTTAATAACATCGAATTGTTAGTTGATTCCGTACGTGCGTAGGGTGTCATACACGCGCACTGTCATGAGAGAGAGAGAGCAATGCTATTTAACTGGTGCTACCAACTTAATTCAATATAAACAATAAAGCGATGTAGCAATGTAGCATTCTACAGCAAAGCAGTAGTAGTCAATCCAGTAGTTATCTATTTTTGCCAGCATACTATTCCCTAGACAGTGTTGTTTCTAGACGTACAGGGTCTTTCTTTAGAAGGGCACTTTTTGATTTGCTCATTTAGGGCATGGACAGTCGGTCTCATAATGATCTTCCCCAGCTCTGGGTCTCCCACGGTAGGCAACACGATAGCTGGCTGAATCCCGCACCGAGGCGGGGCCGGACCGTTTTGACAGCTCGCCCGGTGCCGGCCGATACTTGGCGGAATCTGTATCGCTCCGTCCTGGTCTGACCCACACAGGCCGATCGGGGAATAACAATGCGCATGTGTGGCGGACCGTGGTTGGAAATATACGCAGACCTAGAATGTCAAGTTAGCGACGATGTCTGTGATGACCAGTTTTAAGAAAACCATAGGTCTGTGAAGCATCGCTAAGTGTGTAATTGATAGAACACTGCACGGGCTATACTTTAAGACGAATATTTATATCTCAAGTTGACCGATACCTTCGTCACAGATGTCTCGGAAATGGCTATCCGTCGTGTCGCTTGCGACGATTGAGAAATTTGCATTGCGCCAAAAAAATAAAGTGTATATGTTGACCTGATCTCAAGGTCGAGGTCAAATTAACACGTAGCCAGTCAGATGCTCTATCAGCTACACACCTGGCGATGCTTCATAGAGCTAAGGTTTGCAATACTGTCGTCGCAGATATCGTCGCTAACTTAATGGATATAACCCCGCCCTGGTGTGTTTGTGGAGCGTGAAGGACGGAGTGGCGTGATGCGAACATATCAGTGCGAGGCCCACTGCATTTGTCTGCTTTTTCGTGTAGAATCATCAGGTGGACGTTTGCATTCGTAATTTCGGGGTTCTGCATTGCACATGACACGTGACATGATTAAGAAAGAAATACACGTAAAAGCGCCTCGTGCCAGCGCGGTTCGAACCCACGACCAATCTACGAATACACTAGGAGTAGACAGCTGTACCGACTGAGCTATTTGGGCTGACGTGATGAACACTGTTATTCAGTCTCCAATATTGGATCTCTGCCAGCTCAGGACAGGCGACCTCTTGACCCTCGAGACAGACTGCCCTGACCACCAATCTTAGGCTAGGGGCTTCAGGCCCGAGGGCGGCATATTTATTCGGTGACAGGGGCGGAATTTGCATTTTTTTTAGTTTTTGACCCCTTCATTTATATCTTCATTTTTGACAGTGATGGCTGACAGTGATGGCCCTTAGTATAAGACACTGATGACGTCATTTTTGTATTACTTTTTTTACTCTTTTTTTGACAAGATACGAATAAATAATTACCTTTTCTGTATTTCTGAGCCAAAACTGGTCTAGGAACATGCCTTTTTATTTACATTTATAAATTTCTCATTTTGAGGTTTTCTGAAGAGCAAAATCGCTGTTCTGGACGTAGTAGATCCGAGGTAATTCACTTGACCTGGAAGGTCACCCGTTGACCTGAAACCTAAAAATCGCATACTGTTATATTCCTCTCATGACAGGCAACATGCTGGTTCTTACCGCATTGCTCTAAGTTGCTTGGTTTGGAAGTCAACAAGGGGCCTGTTAGCCCCCCCCCCCCCGTAGGGCGAAGGTGAAAAAGCTCCCGTAGGGCGAGGGTTAACTCATGACGTATTTTTTGTATTGCATTTTATTACTTTTAATCACCAGATACAGGCAAATAAATGCCACCACTGTATTTATTACACAAAACTGGTCTAGAAACATTACTTTATGGTGTGAAAATGGCTACTACTATCAAATTATGCTTGTAAAATAACCCATTAAACATGTGTAGCATGACTTTCGTAGACCTTTTGCCAACAGTGATATTTTCTGACCTGCCCTTGATTTGTTTACAATCTCAATTTATCTTATGCGGAAGATGTATTATACCTCTTTGTGCCATAATAGTCGCAATATAAGGCTTTACATGAAAGGTATAGCAAATCAACCCAAATACCTCGATTTTGACATTTCACCTGACCGTGACCTGACATGTGACCTTATTTTGAAACTTACGCGTATGTTTGAGATGCGTCTCATTGAGAGCTTTCGATTGCCGCCTTGCGCGTCTCGCTGCGGTTATTGGTTCGGAAGATAACAAGGGGGCAGAATATGCCCCCCCCCCCCCCAGCGGGGCGCGTTCTACTGAATACCCCAGCGGGGCACGGGACCCTTTTGAAAGTCTGGTGGCATGATCGGAAGGTCCGACTGCGGATTTGCGTATACTTAGGTTCACATGATTAATAAGATTCACATGATTCTTGTTTTCTACGGGCTAACTACATGTAGCCCGGGGAAGCAAAAAAATGTATTAGTGAAAATGGCTATTTTATTCTTACCAACATATTACAAAATTATGAGGGACATTTTTAGCCAAAAAAAATCGCATGTAAAAGTTGTGTAGTTTTTCAAAACTTTCAAAATCTTTCAGAAACTTTTCAGCGCAATAATCCTTCGTGAAAACGGCTATTGTCGCAACATCGGGAAACTAAGTTGCATACGTGGATAAGCAAGGAGCAAAATCTTGTGTTACGGCAGTTGAGTCGTTCTTATATTTTGGTCGCGCCAATCAAGGGAATTATAAAACGTTTTCAGCGTCGGTCACCGATTTTTACGACATTTGGTCTCAAGGTTTTTAAAAATCGAACCTGCTGATTTCCAAAATCAGGTTCATTTTGACCTTACAGGTCTCATTCAAGGTCAAATGCAATGTCAAGGGACGGGGGACGCTGTAGCGCCCAAAGTTTGCGTTCGATTGCAACAAAAATATTCCAGGATGACAAGCATTCTAAGAGTTGTTCCCCGTGGCCTTTAATGTTAAAAGACGGGTCACGCTGTATCGCCCAACTTTGGGCGCTAACTTGAAGGTCACGGGGCACAACTCTAGGAATGCTCGTTATTCTGGAAATGGGCACGGGGAATCGTTTGAGACCATTTTTGTCACGATTGGACGGTAACTTTTGGCACTACAGCGTTCCCCGTCCGTTGACCCTGAATTTGACATTGAAGGTCACTGGTCTTGACCTTGAAGGTCACGGGGCACAACTCTGAACATTCTTGTCGTCTTGGAACTGGGCACAAGGAATCGTTTGAGACCAATTTGTCGCGATCGGACGGTAACTTTGGGCGCTGCAGCGTTCCCCGTCGTTTGACCTTGAATTTGACCTTGAAGGTCACGGGGCACAACTCCAAGCATAATTGTAATCTTGTAAATGGGCACGAGGAATCGTTTGAGACCATTTTTGTCGCGATCGGAAGGTAACTTTGTGCACTACTGCGTTCCCCGTCCTTTGACCTTAAATTTGACCTTGAAGGTCACAGGGCACAACTCTGAAAATGCTTTTCATCCTGGAACTGGGTACGGGGAATTATTTGAGGCCATTTGTGTCGCGATTGGACGGTAGCTTGGGGCAATACAGCGTTCCCGTCCTTTGACCCTGAATTTGACATTTAATGTCACGGGGCTTGACCTTCAAGGTCACGGGGCACGGGGCACAAACACGGAATTTTTAACCTATTCGCAATGTTTGATTTTTAGGGCATTTTTCGAAGAAATAGTTTTTTATTGATCTTTTTATAATGATTTTTAGGGGTCAAAAACCAAACTTTTCAAAAATCAGATATATCTATTTTGTAACCCTTGCCATTTTATATCTTCTGACGTTTTGTATTGCATTTGGCTAAAAATGAGGACTTTGTACGATCTCTAAAAGGTACTTTTCCATTTTTCGTTTCAGGCGAACCGCCGGCCGCCGGTTGGCACTTCTCTGATTGGCTGAGCTATTTTTTCTCATTCGCGTGACGCTAGGACACTGACTCAGAGAGTATGTATATAGTTTTGATAAAATGAATAATGTACGACCTTCTGTCCTGAATCGGCGCGATGTATGGCCATTTTTGACAATATAAAAGAAATTGTATTTCAAAATATAATCAAATCGTGTTTGGAAAAAATGTTCCAAGGGTGAACTATTTCCTTTAATAAAGGGAATGTTTCACCTTTGTATTATATAAATTATTCAAAGCTGCTGCGAGGGGCATCATTAGCGTTATCAATAGCATCGGAATCAGTGACCTTATCCTCGTTGTTTTTATATTATTTAAGAAAAGAAGTTTAAAAATGACTTGTTTATTGATATTTCGGCCGCAGGCCTTTTTCAAAATTGCATCTATGGATATACAATGTTCACATAAATATCTTACTTATGATAACATCTTATTTATGTGCACATTGTATATCCATAGATGTAATTTTGAAAAAGGCCTGCGGCCGAAATATCAATGAACTAGTCATTTTAAAGTTTTCTCTTCTTAAATAATATAAAAAACAACGAGGATAAGGTCACTGATTCCGATGTTATTGATAACCTTTGTATTAGTTTTAAACTGAGATAGCCATTATCTTGGGCCGTTATTGAAATGTCTAAATTACTAAGGTCATTTTCCCCAAAACATAACCGTTTTTAAGCAATTTAATTCACCATTTGCAAAACGGCTGGTGTAGTCGCTGCTTGGCTGACAGCCACCTTTTCAGCCAATCCCACTTTGTCAGCCAATCAGCGTCGGTCTATAGCTCAATAATGACGTCATCAGCCCAAATTTAAAAACCTAATTTGTATAAAGTTAAGTAGGGGCGCAGTCAGAATTTTGCGACGGGGGGGGGGCTAACCGAAGTGGGCCCCTTAGCATTGGTTGATGCCCTCCCCCCCCCCCAAAAAATGTAATTCTAATGAAAAATACATCTTTAATTGTTTTTTATTTATTGTAATAACAAAATGCAATTTTCATCCATCCCTAATATGGTCCCATGTTAAAGTACATGTGTACTTGGATTTGTCCCTAGTAATTGTATTTGGTCTGTGGGCAGTGGCGACGCAATTTCCGCTTTGCCCCCCCCCCCCCCCTGGATCCGCTAGTGATGCCGTGGGGTCTAGCAAGGGAAGGGGCAGAGAGGGGGTGACATCAGCAGGGGCGGCGGAAGCTCTTCATAGTTAGGGGGTAACAATGTTGATTTTTGGAAGTATATTCTTTTCATGCAACGCGAAAGGGTTAACTCGGCATTGACTGGGGTTTCGGCAGAACGCCATTGACTGGGAGGGGGGGCGTTAAACGCCCCCTGATTATCTTCCGAACCAATGATCGCAGCGAGACGCGCAATGCGGCAATCGACATCTCTAAATGAGATGAATCTAAAGCATACTAAAAAATGTCAAAGTGAGGTCAAATGTCAGGTCACAGTCAGGTCAAAGGTCAAAATCGACGTATTTGAGTTTATGGGCCATACTTTCCATCAAAACCTTCGATTACGACCATGATCACCCAAAGTCCTGCCAAAGGTATGATACACATCCCGCATGAGCTAAAGTGAGATTGGTGGTCAGGTCACAAAAGGTCACTATGCTCAAAATATCTACTAAAGTCATGCAACACATGTTTTATGAGTTATTTTCCACGTATAATTCGATAGTGATAGTCATTTACCACCTGACTTCATTTACGTGAAGTTAATGTCAAGTTTAGGTCAAGTTCAGGTCACTGAAGGTCAAAATAGTAAATTGATAAATATAAATAACAAAGACATGTTTCTAGACCAGTTTTGTCTCAGAAATGCAGTGGTGCCATTGATTTGTTTGTATCTGGTCAATACAAGCCAAACAACGCAATTTTTAAATGTGACTCATGAATTACCCATACTTTAGATAACATAAGTCAGTCAACAATGGTGATATAATTCTGAAATTTGGTATGGTAGTTTCCCATATGTGGTTCTCTGACATATATTCCGGCTTTTTAATATCTTTGACAAATTTGATTTTGTGGGCATTTTCCCCCATTAAAAAAAATGGGGGGTAACAAAACTTTTTTAATCCGAGATAGCTATGTTGCAGCCCTTGCCATTTGCTATCTTTTAACGTTTTTCGATTGCATTTTGCTCAAAATATGGCATTTGTATGGCTTGCTAAAGTTGAGCTGATTTTTGTGTCACTCGTGTGTAGTGGCGTCACTAAATTCGCTATATCTCGAGACATAAAAATCGACGAAATTGCTTCATGTTTGCAAAGAAGACGTAAAATTGATGTAGGAGAAGGTACCTGAAGTTTCATGTCGATGGCGCTATTGGTTTTGAGCTATTGCGAAAGTTCGTCAGGGGGACCCCCCCCCCCTCCCCCCCCCCCCCCCCCCAGTCAATGGCGGGTTAACCCGCGCACTGCAGGGGCTTTCCGCCGAACACGAACTGCAGGGGGTTGATTTCCGTCCCCCCCCCCCTGAGATCTCGAAAACTACGCTACGTAGCGAGAAGCGGTAAACGGCATTTGATAGCTTGATACATGTTCTATCGAAAGTATTTCAGCATTGTTTTAGGTCAGGTCAAAATTGAGGTCACCAGAGGTCATCAAAAGTCAAATTTTCCCGTTTTGTTCCTGTTTTAGGACATCGCTCCAGAAATTCCCATATATCTCAGAAACTATGCTAGTTAAAAAAAGGAAAAGAGCAAACGTCAGCCAGTGAAATTTTCAATCGGTAAGGTGTCCTCACATTTGATCTCAGGTCAAGATTTGAGGCTCCAGAGGTCAAAAAAGAAAAAAGTTCCGTTTTTTGCTAAATTGTTTTTCGCTATTAACTTTTTTACTTAATAAAGATAACGGAAAACTGTTTACGCCATTGTGTTTATCTTGTCATGGTGCTTCCAATGATATACATGGTGATCTTAAGTTAACTTTTAAAAAAATTGACCTCAGGTCAAGGTCAAGTGGTGATCCAAGTAGGGCATGTTGCATATGAGAAGACGTGTCTCGACGAGACAAACACATTGATATCTGTTTTATCTTCATTATGTCGGGAGTTATTGACAAAAAAGTGACGAGGACCTCGCATGACCTCAAATGACCCAAGAGGGGTTACTGAATAAACTTACACTTGGATCATCAAGAATATCCTATAATAACATGATCCAGAAGTAATTGGACTAATATCATACATACCCTTGAAATAGGAAGCATTTGTATATTTCCCCCTTGACTTATTATGGGGAGGTTACGAAATTGACCTGACTTTAGGTCACCGATATCAACATTCCGAGATAAACGAATTACAAGTACGTATGCCCTCATGACATCCTGTAAGTTTCAAACTGATCGGTGAAAAACTCTGGCTTTGGCACAACTGCAAACAAATTGGAGGTGGGGTCACTTGACCTGGTCTGGTGACCTGACCTGTGATGACCCGAGGTTATTTTTTTCTTCAAAGTGTGCGCAATTGATGTCCTAACAGGTGTGGAAAAACCCGGCGGCGCGCAGCCCCGCCGTTTTTTCGCTATCTTAGAAAAACCTGAGGGGGGGGGCTGGATATCAACTCCCCTGCAGTGCGCGGGTTAACGAGGGGGGGAGGACAAAATCTGCACCCCCTCCCGGATTTTCTCAATAACTTTAACACTATGATAGATATCGACGCGAAACTGTCATTACCAAAACTGTCATATAACACTGTCATATGCTACAAAACTGTCATATGCTACATCAATTCTACGTCTTCTCACCACATGTCAATAAAATTGATGTTGTACTTTGGGAGATAATGACGTTTTAAGGGTGTCCTTTTCCGTCATGTCATCCGTCACGTCATGTCCTTTTTGGTGGAAAAACGATAATGTTTGAGAAAAACGCAGAAAGTCGAGTTTTGATGCAAGTTGCAAATACAAACGTCAAAAGAAAGGAAATAACATTCTCTTCTCAATGGCTATCTCGGATTTGCGAAATTTTGGGTTTTTGATCCCAAAAATAAAATAAAAATATTGTTTTAATTACCACAAAAACAAATATTTTAAAGATATTTAAAAACCGGAATGTATTTTAGAGAACCAAGTATGGAAGATACCCAAACCAAATTTCAAAGCAATATCTTTATTTTTGACTGACTTAAGGCGCCCTAAGTATAAGTAACTCATGAAGTCATGGCGTTCCCCCCTCCCCCTCTCCCTGTCTAACTCCCAAACGAATAGTTCGATTTGGAGGCAACATGCGGCGATCGAAAGGTCTCAAGGAGCTAAATGTAACGAATGCTTAATATTTGGTTTTCAAGGTCATAGGTCAGGTCAAGGTCAGGTTAAATGTTAAAATCGAGGTATTTTGGCCATTCTTTCTATCAAAGGCTTTCGATTGCGACCATGATCACCCACAGCGGTCTCAAAGGTATAATACACATATACATAAGCTAAAGTGACATTGTTGGTAAAGGTCAAGATCAGGTCACAAGAGGTCACTATGCGCAAAATATCTACGAAAGTCATGTAACACATGTTTTATGGGTTATTTTATACATATAATTCCATAGTAATAGTAATTTTACCACCTGATTTCATGTACATGAAGTTAGTGTCAAGATCAGTCAAGGTCAGGTCACAAAAGATCAAAATGTGAAATTGATAAATATACATAAAAAGGCATGTTCCTTGACCAGTTTTGTTTCAGAAATACAGTTGGCATTTATTTGTCTTTATCCTGTCATTAAAAGCCAAAAAAAACATAATTCCAAAATGACGTCATGAGTTACTCATACTTAGGGAGCCAAAAGTCAGTCAAAAATAAAGATACTGCTTTGAAATTTGGTTTGGGGTATTTTCCATATGTGGTTCTCCTACATATATTCTGTGTTTGTTTTAAATGTTCGACTTTTTTATTTTTAGGGTATTTTTCCCCATTTAAAAAAAAAAATGGGGGTAAAAAAACAGGATTGTTAACAATCCGAAATAGCCATTTTGTAGTCCTTGGCATTTGCTTTCTTTTTTTGCATTTTACTCAAAAAATGTCTTTGTACGGCCTTTTCAAATATAACTGATTTTGTCGTCAAACTCGCGTGTAGTGACGTCACTAAATTTGCTATATCTCAATCAATTTTCAACGAAATTGCTTTTTTTGCACGGAAGACGTCGAATTGATGTAGAAGAAGGTACTCGAAGTTTGGCGTAGAATAGCTCTGTTCTTTGTTGAGTTATTACGAAAGTCCGTCATGGGGGCGTCCCCCCCCCCTCCCCCCAGCCAATGGCGGGTTAAGTTGCTTCGGGCGGCCTTCATTAGTAAAAAGCCATCGGATACTGAACAAATATCACTGAAAACTTGGCGAATGGGCCCGATGAGGAAATGAATGGTGTAAATTTGACGTGTTTTCCATTGATATTTATTAAGGCCTTTCATGTTGTTATTCCACCGTATGTTTGCACATGCTCCTTGGACGGTGGCCGGTGGGCCCCCTTAAAGGAAATAGTTCACCTTCAACATGGGTTTTGAACTGAAATAGCAGTTTTGTAGCCCGTGTTGAGAAATTATCCTTATCTGCAACTTGTCTTGGCTGAAAAGACTCCAGCCGAAGATATTTGACTTTTTGTCGAAGGAATGCGGCGCATATATGATGTACCGTACCGTCTGAAAGTGCCAGCACTGCCAGGGAGCATGCGCAGACCAATAACGCACACCATAACATTAATAATTTACGACCTTCTGTCCTGAATTGGCGCGATGTAGGACCATTTTTTAAAAGAAAAAAAGAAACTGTATTACAAAATATAATAAAATCGTGTTCTGAAAAATGTTCCGAAGGTGGACTATTTCCTTTAAAGGGACACTCCCACCTTAACATTAGTTTTGAGTTGAGATAGCCATGTTGTTGGATTTGCATTGAAATTAAGTAGGGTAGCAGTTAACACAACCACATAGCTCTAAGCAAAAAGAATTTCGAGCTTGTTCTTGACAATTGTAACGAATAAACCCCACGTGTATTTGAATAGGGGTCTAAAGCCGATGACGTCATCTCTCTTTACCAAATGGTGATGATAGTCGACTTCTTTTAATTAGACTTGGAGATATGTGTTTCAAATGGTTTGGTAATTGGTTTGTTTTGTATTCAAAGCGCCAGAATAGTCTCGAAATAATTGTGCCATACTTTGGCAGCGTAAAGGATTTCTGTATAGCTCTCTAGAGCTCAATATGACGTCATCAACCCAAATATTAAAACTTAACTTTTTATGAAATTGAGCACTGTTTGCGAGAAACAAATGTCATAATCGTGTTCGGCAGCAATTATTTCATATTTTGCACCACAAGCAGCGTACATTTGACAACTTTTGGGAAGGTGGGAATGTCCCTTTAACCCTCGCCCGGGTAGGGGAGTGGATCCCCCTCGTTTTTTTTTCTGGAATAACTCGCGTAGTTTCCAACCGATTTCGATGCAAGTTTCAGTACCCTACTTTTGAGAGATAAAAAATCCCACATATCTTGAAAATTTTGAATTTCTAGCCCACATGACCCGTGACCTATGACCTGTTTCTCAAGGTCATGTCAGGCGCAACTGGCGTCCCGCAGTATCGATGCTTGTAACTTGTGCAGTTTTCGAGTGTTTGTTGTTCAGGAGCATATGCACAGGTGTTTCCAGGTGACAGTTGTGGTTTCCACTGAGCTTGTGACCTCGATTGACCTTTTCAGAGGTCAACTGAGGTCATTGACCTCCGATGAACTCAGATGACTTCTTTGGGCTTCTGACGGTTTCTAGGACATTTTGTGACGCTGATTTCAAATTTGGGATCCATTTTACATAATTATATGTTCCACTGGGGTCATGCGCTTCCACAGGTCAACCGAGGTCACTGACCTCAGATGACCTGACATGACCTTTTTGGAATTTGGCAGTTTTTAGGACATTTTGTGACGCTGATTACGAATTTGGCACCCATTAAGCATTGTAATATGCTCATTCACGATTTTAGCTCGATAAAATTCAATTTATACGCATTTATAATTGTGATGGCTTTGGGTCATTGACATGACCTCAGAGGTCACCTAATGACCTAAGACCTTAACATCGGGTATCATCGGCTTCCTCTCGTCACAAGCAATACGCTCATCTTTTCCGCGAAGCTCTAGCTGAATTAGGGGCGAAACGCTAAGGGGGGGGGGTCGTACCCCCCCCCTACCCGAACACGTAGTGATTTTGCCCTACCCGGGCGAGGGTTAAACAGGGAGGCCCATGAGATAGGGAGGCCCCCTGGGTGGCTGGCCCCCACTTTTTATGACGTTCCTACGCCTATGAATTATAAGCTAGTGGCACGTGCATAACGCATTTGTATTCTGGTAAGAAAAGTTTGCGGCAAAATCAGCAATCGCAAAGCAGCATCCAGCCAATCCAGATTGCGATGGCTCCGTTCCCTCCTTCCGGAGCTCGGCGTAAAAGCGATCGGATCATCAGTGGCCACAGTGAGGCATGTGCCGTCACCTGTCCCCTGGCCAGCAGAGTTCCGACCTCTCGCCCTTGGACTACTGGTTCTGGGACGTCACTATGGCCATTGACCGACCTACGGAAGACACTACCAGCATCACTGAGGCACCTGCAAGCGACGGTGGAGGCCCTTGCTGAGTCAGTCGAGGAGGCAGTGAGCCGAGCTGTGCGGCACCTGCGCTGCCGCGCAAAGGCCTGTGTGCACTTGCAGGGGGCTCCCTTCGAGTCTCAGCTGGCCAAGCTGAGGAAGCAGTTCAGTGGAAATGAGTAAACAACCACCGACAATGAACGTTCACGAGTACCTACAAGGACAAACAAATGACAGGCATCATGTGTTAACAAATGCGGTTAACAAAGACGACATTGGCGCGCCTTCACGCACACAAATTATCACTGCCAAATCCGACGAAATCGGGTTTGACATTGGATAGCAATGTTTCGAAAAGCATGTTCGCATGTGGCAGACGACGTTTTATATTACCAAATACCAAAATGTCCAGTTATACTCTACCAGATGATACCATTTTACCTATAATAAGCCATTATGCATGCCCTAAATGAGCACATTTAAAAATGCACTTCTAGAGAAAGACCCTGTAGAAAACGATCTGGTCCGGCCGTTAGCCATCGTGCCGGCCTGTTTTTTCACCTGTCATATGGCGACAGCTGCCGTCACCTGTCATCTGGCGACAGCTGCCGTCACCTGTCATCGCGACAGCTGCCGTCACCTGTCATCTGGCGACAACTGCCGTCACCTGTCATCTGGCGACAGCTGCCGGCACCTGTCATCTCGCGACAGCTGCCGTCACCTGTCATCGCGACAGCTGCCGTCACCTGTCATCTGGCGACAGCTGCTGTCATCTGGCGACACCTGCCATCACCTGTCATCTGGCGACAGCTGCCGTCACCTGTCATCTCGCGACAGCCGCCGTCACCTGTCATCTGGCGACAGCTGCCGTCACCTGTCATTGCGACAGCTGCCGTCACCTGTCATCGCGACAGCTGCCGTCACCTGTCATCGCGACAGCTGCCGTCACCTGTCGCCTGGTGACAGCTGCCGTCACCTGTCATCTGGTGACAGCTGCCGTCACCTGTCATCTGGTGACAGCTGCCGTCACCTGGCGACAGCTGCCGTCACCTGTCATCTGGCGACAGCTGCCGTCACCTGTCATTGCGACAGCTGCCGTCACCTGTCATCGCGACAGCTACCGTCACCTGTCATCGCGACAGCTACCGTCACCTGGTGACAGCTGCCGTCACCTGGCGACAGCTGCCGTCACCAGCTGAGTCGTTCACCTGAGTCGTTCACCTGGCGACAGCTGAGTCGTTCACCTGGCGACAGCTGAGTCGTTCACCTGGCGACAGCTGAGTCGTTCACCTGGCGACAGCGGAGTCGTTCACCTGGCGACAGCTGCCGTCACCTGGCGACAGCTGAGTTGTTCACCTGGCGACAGCTGCCGTCACCTGGCGACAGCTGAGTCGTTCACCTGGCGACAGCTGAGTCGTTCACCTGGCGACAGCTGCCGTCACCTGGCGACAGCTGAGTCGTTCACCTGGCGACAGCGGAGTCGTTCACCTGGCGACAGCTGCCGTCACCTGGCGACAGCTGAGTCGTTCACCTGGCGACAGCTGCCGTCACCTGGCGACAGCTGAGTCGTTCACCTGGCGACAGCTGAGTCGTTCACCTGGCGGCAGCTGCCGTCACCTGGCGACAGCTGAGTCGTTCACCTGGCGACAGCTGAGTCGTTCACCTGGCGACAGCTGCCGTCACCTGGCGACAGCTGAGTCGTTCACCTGGCGACAGCTTCCGTCACCTGGCGACAGCTGAGTCGTTCACCTGGCGACAGCTGCCGTCACCTGGCGACAGCTGAGTCGTTCACCTGGCGACAGCTGAGTCGTTCACCTGGCGACAGCTGCCGTCACCTGGCGACAGCTGAGTCGTTCACCTGGCGACAGCTGAGTCGTTCACCTGGCGACAGCTGAGTCGTTCACCTGGCGACAGCTGAGTCGTTCACCTGGCGACAGCTGAGTCGTTCACCTGGCGACAGCTGAGTCGTTCACCTGGCGACAGCTGAGTCGTTCACCTGGCGACAGCTGAGTCGTTCACCTGGCGACAGCTGAGTCGTTCACCTGGCGATAGCTGAGTCGTTCACCTGGCGACAGCTGCCGTCACCTGGCGACAGCTGAGTCGTTCACCTGGCGACAGCTGCCGTCACCTGGCGACAGCTGAGTCGTTCACCTGGCGACAGCTGAGTCGTTCACCTGGCGACAGCTGAGTCGTTCACCTGGCGACAGCTGAGTCGTTCACCTGGCGACAGCTGAGTCGTTCACCTGGCGACAGCTGAGTCGTTCACCTGGCGACAGCTGAGTCGTTCACCTGGCGACAGCTGAGTCGTTCACCTGGCGACAGCTGCCGTCACCTGGCGACAGCTGAGTCGTTCACCTGGCGACAGCTTCCGTCACCTGGCGACAGCTGAGTCGTTCACCTGGCGACAGCTGAGTCGTTCACCTGGCGACAGCTGCCGTCACCTGGCGACAGCTGAGTCGTTCACCTGGCGACAGCTGAGTCGTTCACCTGGCGACAGCTGAGTCGTTCACCTGGCGACAGCTGAGTCGTTCACCTGGCGACAGCTGAGTCGTTCACCTGGCGACAGCTGAGTCTCACCTGGCGACAGCTGCCGTCACCTGGCGACAGCTGAGTCGTTCACCTGGTGACAGCTGCCGTCACCTGGCGACAGCTGAGTCGTTCACCTGGCGACAGCTACCGTCACCTGGCGACAGCTGAGTCGTTCACCTGGCGACAGCTGCCGTCACCTGGCGACAGCTGAGTCGTTCACCTGGCGACAGCTGCCGTCACCTGGCGACAGCTGAGTCGTTCACCTGGCGACAGCTACCGTCACCTGGCGACAGCTGAGTCGTTCACCTGGCGACAGCTTCCGTCACCTGGCGACAGCTGAGTCGTTCACCTGGCGACAGCTGAGTCGTTCACCTGGCGATAGCTGTCGTCACCTGGCGACAGCTGATTCGTTCACCTGGCGACAGCTGTCGTCACCTGGCGACAGCTGAGTCGTTCACCTGGCGACAGCTGAGTCGTTCACCTGGCGACAGCTGAGTCGTTCACCTGTCGACAGCTGCCGTCACCTGGCGACAGCTGAGTCGTTCACCTGGCGACAGCTGAGTCGTTCACCTGGCGACAGCTGAGTCGTTCACCTGGCGACAGCTGAGTCGTTCACCTGGCGACAGCTGAGTCGTTCACCTGGCGACAGCTGAGTCGTTCACCTGGCGACAGCTGAGTCGTTCACCTGGCGACAGCTGCCGTCACCTGGCGACAGCTGCCGTCACCTGGCGACAGCTGAGTCGTTCACCTGGCGACAGCTGAGTCGTTCACCTGGCGACAGCTGCCGTCACCTGGCGACAGCTGAGTCGTTCACCTGGCGACAGCTGCCGTCACCTGGCGACAGCTGAGTCGTTCACCTGGCGACAGCTTCCGTCACCTGGCGACAGCTGAGTCGTTCACCTGGCGACAGCTGAGTCGTTCACCTGGCGACAACTGAGTCGTTCACCTGGCGACAGCTGAGTCGTTCACCTGGCGACAGCTGAGTCGTTCACCTGGCGACAGCTGAGTCGTTCACCTGGCGACAGCTGATTCGTTCACCTGGCGACAGCTGCCGTCACATGGCGACAGCTGAGTCGTTCACCTGGCGACAGCTGAGTCGTTCACCTGGCGACAGCTGCCGTCACCTGGCGACAGCTGAGTCGTTCACCTGGCGACAGCTGAGTCGTTCACCTGGCGACAGCTGCCGTCACCTGGCGACAGCTGAGTCGTTCACCTAGCGACAGCTGCCGTTACCTGGCGACAGCTGAGTCGTTCACCTGGCGACAGCTGAGTCGTTCACCTGGCGACAGCTGAGTCGTTCACCTGGCGACAGCTGAGTCGTTCACCTGGCGACAGCTGCCGTCACCTGGCGACAGCTGAGTCGTTCACCTGGCGACAGCTGCCGTCACCTGGCGACAGCTGAGTCGTTCACCTGGCGACAGCTGCCGTCACCTGGCGACAGCTGAGTCGTTCACCTGGCGACAGCTGAGTCGTTCACCTGGCGACAGCTGCCGTCATCACTGTGTTACCGGATTCTGCTCTGAAAAGGCGCCAGGCGAGCCCGCTGCACGCATCACCCCCACACGCCGCCCAACTATCCTGTCATCCGTCCCTGACCCACTACATCGAGTAGAGAAGTACGGCCCATGGAAGCCCCAATCATCATCACCATCCTCTGTTGACCTGTGTATGTTGCGGCACCACTGCCCGCGCTGCCCGCCTGTCTTGTCTATCCCTGACCCTGTCTGTTAACCTGTGTGTGTGTTGCGGCACCACTGCACGCGCTGCCCGCCTGTCTTGTCTATCCCTGACCCTGTCTATTAACCTGTGTGTGTGTTGTGGCACCACTGCACGCGCTGCCCGCCTGTCTTGTCTATCCCTGACCCTGTCTGTTAACCTGTGTGTGTGTGTTGTGGCACCACTGCACGCGCTGCCCGCCTGTCTTGTCTATCCCTGACCCTGTCTGTTAACCTGTGTGTGTGTGTTGCGGCACCACTGCACGCGCTGCCCGCCTGTCTTGTCTATCCCTGACCCTGTCTGTTGACCTGTGTATGTTGCGGCACCACTGCACGCGCTGCCCGCCTGTCTTGTCTATCCCTGACCCTGTCTGTTAACCTGTGTGTGTGTTGCGGCACCACTGCACGCGCTGCCCGCCTGTCTTGTCTATCCCTGACCCTGTCTGTTAACCTGTGTGTGTGTTGTGGCACCACTGCACGCGCTGCCCGCCTGTCTTGTCTATCCCTGACCCTGTCTGTTAACCTGTGTGTGTGTTGCGGCACCACTGCACTTGCTGCCCGCCTGTCTTGTCTATCCCTGACCCTGTCTGTTAACCTGTGTGTGTGTTGTGGCACCACTGCACGCGCTGCCCGCCTGTCTTGTCTATCCCTGACCCTGTCTGTTAACCTGTGTGTGTGTGTGTTGTGGCAGCACCCCGGGCGGTGGTCGGCGTCGGGGCAGCTCGGCCGGACGCCGCACCCCCTCCACCGGCCGACGTACACCGAAACGCCGCAAAGTCAGGTACGCGCACCAAAACGGCCCAAAATCAATCAAAATCAGATCAAATCAGTCCAGTTCATGGAACTGGACTGACGCGACCGGCCCACTGGCTGCCTTCGTTCGGAGTCTGCGGCATGTATTCTGTTTTGTTTTTCTCGCTCCGATCGTTATTTCTTCACCTAGGATTTAAAGAGGCATTTGGCCTCTTTGTCCACAGTTAATGATATCAGTTTATTTCCCTCTGACTCTCTGACTCTGCGTTTGGCGTCTTTGGCCGGCATTCAGCCGGCTGTGTTTCACCTGTGATCCGTGACCACTCGTCTCTATCCCTGATCCCTGTGCAGTCTGGAGGTGCACGTGTCGCCTCAGCGGCGCGGCCCGGGTCGGCGCCGCTCAGCCGGCACCTCGGACCTGGCGGCGGCACTGCGGGACGTCAGTCTGAGGGGCAGCCCGGCCGGCAGTCTGAGGCACAGTCTGCACGGCAGTCTGAGGGATAGTCCAGCCCGCTCGCTGTCCTCCTCACAGTCGCAGATCATCGAGATGTTCGAGTCGACTGAGGCGATGAGCACGCCGCACCTGGCCGGGTGAGTCTGAGTGAGCCAGTACTGTATGGGACTAGGTGATATCTGGCCGGGCGGGACTGGGTGAGACGGCCCGGGACCTTGTCTGGCATAGACCATAGGCGACTTGCTCGGCGGAAAGGCTGACGGCTCATTTGTAAGCACATTTTCGCGGCATAGACGTTCCCGACGAAAATCCATTGCCGGTAGATATCAGCGGATTGCTTTCGTACGCATCCTGTTTTGGTGCTGAGTTTGCTAGCTCCGATGAGAGTACGTAGCTCAGCGCTGATCAGCGTGTTCTGTCCACAGGCCGACAGTCGGCTCACCTCCACTCCGGCGGCGGCGGCGGCGGCGGCGGCGGCGGCGGCGGCGACGGCAGCGGGAGTACGCAGCTCAGCGCTGACCAGCGTGTTCTGTCCACAGTCCGACAGTCGGCTCACCTCCACTCCGGCGGCGGCGGCGGCGGCGGGAGTACGCAGCTCAGCGCTGACCAGCGTGTTCTGTCCACAGGCCGACAGTCGGCTCACCTCCACTCCGGCGGCGGCGGCGGCGGCGGCGGGAGTACGCAGCTCAGCGCTGACCAGCGTGTTCTGTCCACAGTCGGTTCACCTCCACTCCGGCGGACGGCGGTCCGGCGGCGGCGGCGGCGGCCGGCGGCGGACGGCCCGGCCCGTCACAGCGGCGCCGCTCCGGCCGCAAACTTGGCTCCTACCTGGAGCCCTGCCCGGAGACGGGACACTACTGAGCTGCCACCGGTCCACAGCAAGCCAGCAGCTACTGATGCTGAGTATCGCATGTTCAGAGCGAGAGGAGGGGCGTGTTCCATCTGAGACTCCGAACCGGCCCGTAGGCACGCAACAAGAGGACGTCTCTAAACGACTGATCATCGAGAGCTGCACAGCATCCCGTATCTGCTGGGGAACACACATTCGCCATTGTATATTCAAGAGTTAATTATACCACAACACTAGATAATAGAGCGGGTTGTCCTCAGGCTGGCAACTGTCTGTCGCATTGATATTGTTTTGCTGGGCCAGTTTCGCCCTGGATAGCGTATTTGGTTATATGTTAGTAGGAGTTGATTAGCTTTATGGGTTTCGCGAAGCATATCCACATGGTTGTCCACATCGACATCCACATCCGTCCGACTGTTTTATACTAAGCGTTTCAATAAAAGCTCCTGGTTCGTTTAAGGTTCGTATATTGAGCGTGTCGTTTAGTCGCAGGATGACTAGTATGTTAAACGGGTACAGGATGTGCGAAATTTACTGGACTGAGAGACATTAACCAACTGCGACTGCTAAACGTAAACATCAAGCAGCCAACTCACGACATCAGCAGCACACGTACAATTTGACTAGTGGGCGCCAAGTGACCATAAATAGTCGGTGCGCTCAAAAACCCCAATCATCATCATACAATTTGATGACAATTTTTTTCTTGCAATTTGATTTGACTTAACTTGACAAAATACATTGAATTTGATTTGACAAAATACAATTTGACTACACATCTAAAGCTGTAAATACCTACATATATTGCATTATTGCTCTACTGCAGCCTTGGCCGCCACTGAGTCTCGTCAGCCGTCTCAGCCGCCGCCTCTGTCGGTCGGCCGGATTGCGGGACGAGGACGCCACAGGTACCTGGTGTCATCTCCCCGGCTCACTGCGCACAGGGCTGGGTCGGCTCTCCCCGGCTCACTGCGCACAGGGCTGGGTCGGCTCTCCCCGGCTCACTGCGCACAGGGCTGGGTCGGCTCTCCCCGGCTCACTGCGCACAGGGCTGGGTCGGCTCTCCCCGGCTCACTGCGCACAGGGCTGGGTCGGCTCTCCCCGGCTCACTGCGCACAGGGCTGGGGCGGCGGCGGCGGCGGCTGACCGGCGCCGCACCACTGCAGCGGCAACGGGTCGGCCGGCACCCGCTGGATACGGTCCGGCGGCGGGTGAGCGGCCAGCTCCACCGGCGACTCCGTCAGCGGCGCGCACAGCTCACCTCCGGCATACTGACGGCCAGAGACGCGGCAGCTGATCGCAGGGTTGAGAAGCGGCAGCTGATCGCAGGGTTGAGAAGCGGCAGCTGATCGCAGGGTTGAGACGCGGCAGCTGATCGCAGGGTTGAGATGCGGCAGCTGATCGCAGGGTTGAGACGCGGCAGCTGATCGCAGGGTTGAGAAGCGGCAGCTGATCGCAGGGTTGAGACGCGGCAGCTGATCGCAGGGTTGCGTGGTTATTTTCTTGTGATAGGAAAACCCCGAATGCCATTTTCAGAAGCTCTCGAGAGTCACAGGCGGACATGTACCTGGATCCCGGAATCCAGCTGATATCCGGATATCTGTGTCCTGTGTCCCGGGATCCACATGGGACACCAGATACAGGTACACAATAAGCTGAGGGTTCCACAAATATCCCAGATCCTGATATATTTTGAGACGAGGGATCCACAAAGATCCCAAATCCTGAAGCATTTTACGCCGAGGGATCCAGGAGGATCCAAGATCTTCATGCATGTGTAACGGGTTTTCGCTTCTACATGGTTCTGCCATTTTGTGCAACATTGCAACATTTTTTTGAATTTTTGAAAACTCTTTTTCTGGTTAATTTTAGGCCGCTGAATGGAATGCCATACATTTTGAGGCTCTCTGGTTTAATCTGCAACAATTAGAGCTGCTTGCAACAATTGTCAACAATTTGCAACATTTTTGAAATTTTGCTCACGGGGTTTTCTTGAGATCAGGAATCGAAATATGGCATTTTCAGAATATTATATCTCCGTGTTTTCGAGATATTACTAATTTGTGTGGTTGCGAATGCAGAATCGAATTAGACCCGTACATACATTTTTATTTTGGAGGCAGGTCAATCATCGGCGAGCACATAGGTCGCTGCACGGTTAGGGTGGGGGGTGGTGAAATTTAGCGGGTTAATCAGGAATTGGTCCGGTAGAATAAGGTCGGGGTTTCCTTGTCCGTGAGCCGGCACCAATGGCCCTCTAGCTCCTCCTCACATAATTTCACCAACGGTTTGTCTCTCAGACTGTCACACCGTGAGTTCTGTGATCGGTTCCATGCCTGTTCTGCATACCCAGTGCAACGCTACGCTGAGGACCAACTCCCACTGGAACTAACACATTCATACATCCTTTCACTCAGACTCTCCCCAGACATTCACTCAATCATCAATCTCTTTCATACTTTGCAGTGAACTGTCAGGCTGGTCTTCCTGATCCCTCCCTCTTTTCCTATTCCCACTAGTGGTGCGTAGTGCTACACCGGGAACGCACCAGGGTAACAGCTGGTTCATTGAGCGAATTTCGTCTCCGATGTACTCAGCCCTTCGCAATAGATAACTTTCTACTCTTAACTATGTAATCCAGATTCAAATATTAATAACCTCACACATGTTCTTTTTTGTATGGGTCCATTCCTGCCGCACACTGCTGCTGGGATCCACGACTTACTGCGGTTTCCGTGGTGCTCCAATCGCCAATTCACGCCACCTCAGCACCCCGACTCCTACGGCATTTACCTGAGGCGGATGGCGATTCCGGCCCGCACACATCGCCACCTCAGCACCCTGACTCCTATGGCATTTACCTGAGGCGGATGGCCATTCCGGCCCGCACACATCGCCACCTCAGCACCCTGACTCCTCCTACAGCATTTACCTGAGGCGGATGGCCATTCTGGCCCTCCTGGTTTCCCAGAAACTGGCGTTACCGGACTCTTTCGAGTGCCCGCCAGTATTTCGCGACTTACTGCGCGCGATCCAGCTCACTTCCTGGCATCCCGGAATGGACCCTCTTGCAAAAACAATTATCATCATCATCTAACTCCCATTATCCTGGAAACACAACTTTCTCCTTCCGAACTAAATATTCCCACCGAAACCGGTCTATACATCTGAGAACTTCGCTATCTCTTGTTAAAATGATCTCCTCTTAGTTGAATTCCCATTCACCTCCACCCCCTTTTACCCAATCACCCGTCAGTGCAGCAGACCGTGTCGGCAGGCATATTACGCACAGGGGCGCGGCTACGTATTGTCTAGGCCTCCTCACAATCCTGTCCATTATTCCCTACTGTCAGTTTCCACCATGCTGCTATAGTCATACCTCCCTCGTGCGTTGTGTCCTATTTGCCCCGGTTCTACGTGCATGGTTGTCTCTGAGCATGCATCTGCACGTTTGTATGTGGTGTACGTACAGTCTGTATGCATGACTCCAAATATGTGTATGTATACATGTATGTCTGTATGTATGTATGTATGTATGTATGTATGTATGTATGTATGTATGTATGTATGTATGTATGTATGTATGTATGTATGTATGTATGTATGTATGTATGTATGTATGTATGTATGTATGTATGCCTGTATGCCTGTATGCCTGTATGCCTGTACGCCTGTACGCCTGTACGCCTGTACGCCTGTACGCCTGTACGCCTGTACGCCTGTACGCCTGTACGCCTGTACGCCTGTACGCCTGTACGCCTGTACGCATGTACGCCTGTACGCCTGTATGTATGTACGCCTGTACGCCTGTATGTATGTATGTATGTATGTATGTATGTATGTATGTATGTATGTATGTATGTATGTATGTATGTATGTATGTATGTATGTATGTATGTATGTATGTATGTATGTATGTATGTATGTATGTATGTATGTATGTATGTATGTATGTATGTATGTATGTATGTATGTATGTATGTATGTATGTATGTATGTATGTATGTATGTATGTATGTATGTATGTATCTTATAACTGTTAGTGTGAAGAAGTGTCGCCGGCGTGATACCATTTGTAGTGTATATTGTGGAGTGTGTGTAGTTTATGCTGTGTAGTGTATATTGTGTAGTGTATATTGTGTAGTGTATTGTGTAGTGTGCATTGTGTAGTGTATTGTGTGACTATAGTGTACCTCGGGTCGTGTTTCTGTACTTGGTAATCGGTACTCGGTAATCGGCACTCAGTACTCAGTACTCAGTACTCGGCACTTGGTACTCGGTACTCGGCACTTGGTACTCGGTACTCGGTAATCGGTGATCGGTACTCGGCCCTCGGTACTCGGTACTCTGTACTCGGTACTCGGTACTCGGTACACGGTACTCGGTACTCGCACGTGGTACTCGGTACTCGGCACTTGGTACTTGGTACTGGGCACTCGGTACACAGTACTCGGTACTCAGTACCCGGTACTCGCACGTAGTACTCGGTACTCGGTACGGACACCTGGTACTTGGTACTCAGTACTTTTCTGTAAGTGCAACAACTGTCCCACCTGAGCGAAATCCACGGGTTTTTCCCTCGTTAGGCTAGCGTCGGCTTGGCCTCTCGTTACGAGCCCGTAATTCCCTCCATTGAATAGGCGGCGTCAGACCAGCCTGGCCCCGGACCCTCGTGAATGACGTCACGTGTTTTGGGATGGGGCGCGTGGGGTCAGTGTCCGAGCGGCCGGTAGCGGTGATCGGTGACGCTGACTGTGTGAACACTTGTGCGAATTTTCATGACAGCGATTTGATTCTGGCGTTAATTTTTAACAGCGAGATGAACAGGAACGAAATTGTACATGACCGTGATTTGTATCATACCGCCATATCCAAACAACCATCCCATAATTTCGCGCTTGTTAAGGAGACAGTCAACTGCGAGAATCGTAAACATTCCAACACAGCCTTCCTCAATTTCCTTTTCCTTGGGAAATATTTACTTTACTCAGTTAGCTTTGAACTTAATACATGTTTGACAGTGCAACATATCAGATAAATGATCAGATAAATCAGATACATTTTCCGGTAATGAAATTAACGTTGGTGAACAAAATTAAATGAATAGTCCTGCAATTCTCGGCGGCTTAGGGCTGTGTGGAAACAATATTAGCACATACTCGACAATTCGTCAATAAGACTTGTTATAACAATAATATTTAACCTTATTCTCATAATGCCGGGAAATATTTTAAAAACACAAAGTCAAATTAGGGAGCTTTCGGCTTGCGCCTTCATCAGCCATAAATCAATTGTTCTCAAAACAGTGCTAAAACAAATACAAGAATAAGACTTGTTTATCAAAATCCTCACGACACAATCCCTAAATGATCTGTTTGTATAAGCCGAAACGTTGAAATGATGACCCTGTCATCAACTGATCCTGACATCGAAGATTGCGTAAAAAGGCTTACAGATTAAATCGCAAATTAACCACAGTGAAGTTAATTTGACCGGATTTGAAAATGTCACCAATCAGACCAAATAATCAACCGAACCGGATAATTGAATGGCAAGGTTAAGAAAAATATCGGTTACCCTGTCTGCTGGCAATCGGGTTAGCCATTCCTGAAAATTTTCAGTACAGGTATTTCACATAAATTATCACATCATTCGAGTTTTACCAGAAACAATTGGCCTTCAATATATCAGTTAACATTGCTCACCAAAACAAACATTAAACTTCGGAACCTTGAATTGAGTATTTAATCACATCGAGCAGCAAAAAAAAAAAAATACCCTGCCTTGTAAGCATTAAAGTCACATGGCTTGTCCCTACATAGATATTATTACGTTAACATTACTAATTATATTACGTGAATTCCCTTCAAGCTAGCGCTCCATCTCATTGATATTCCTTCCTCAATCCCTCTTTCAGTCACATTCCAAATTAGAGTACTAGGTAATTCACACAAGGCTATATTTACAGAAACTGGTGCACCGATAGTTTAAGTTAATTGTCTCGTGAACACAATCTAATTCGTCTTATAGGCAGCAGTTCGAATAGAGCCAGTGAAATTCAGTCAGTCACATCAGTTCGAACAGTCAACCAGTCAAATAAATCCCATCGGCAACCACCACTAGCATTGGCACAAGCTCCATAATCGGTTGCATTTAAAGCACGAGAGTCATAAAAGACGCAAACATAAACGTCCATACCATATCAGAATTTTGATTTACGTTAGAAGTTATAACTAGTCAGGCAAACGATATATGCTAATTTTTCAACCATACACATACTCGCGTAGGCATAATTAAGAATATCGTGACTATATGACCAAACAAATGCCCAAATGGCAGGGGAGTTAAAAGAAAAAACGGCCGAAACACTGCAAATTAAATTTTAATGGTATTCAGATGCACCATCAAATTAACTGAGCGTGGGATATCAGGAGGGTATAAGGATTTTGCAAACTTTCCGACCTTACTTGATGATGCACGTTCTTTTTCCAGTCTCCAGTATGAATTTACAGAACTAAAACATCAGCAAATCTTGAAGGCCATCACCGACATAACTATCTTGGGTCTGCCTTTCCAGCCTGACTTGTGGTGATGGTACTTGACGCGGCTTCTTGTCACCCGTACGAATTTGTCAAAGAAAACAAACAGCAAATCTTCCTCTGAAACTGAGGTTCGCGGCGAGGAGCCGCGGCCCCAGCCTGCTTCCGTCCCTGCTCACTGCCGAATCCTGTCTCCTCTGAGACTGAGGCTCGCGGCGAGGAGCCGCGGCCCCAGCCTGCTTCCGTCCCTGCTCACTGCCGAACTCTGTCTCTCCTCCCTCCGTCACCGCTCACTCCCGTCTTTCCTCGCTTCTGAGACTGAGGCTCGCGGCGAGGAGCCGCGGCCCCAGCCTGCTTCCGTCCCTGCTCACTGCCGAACTCTGTCTCTCCTCCCTCCGTCACCGCTCACTCCCGTCTTTCCTCGCTTCTGAGACTGAGGCTCGCGGCGAGGAGCCGCGGCCCCAGCCTGCTTCCGTTCCTGCTCACTGCCGAACTCTGTCTCTCCTCCCTCCGTCACCGCTCACTGCCGTCTTTCGTCAGTGGCGGATCCAGGGGGGGGGGCCGTAGGGGCTGAAGCCCCCTGCCTTAGACAACGGCGCCATTTTTGTATAGGATTTGCCGGCGCCGTAGCGTTTTCGGGAGGCCGCCAGGGCGCCCTTGCGTCTACCAACAGCATCGTAGCACTCTTGGAAGGCACCCTGGCACCCTCAGAAGACATCTTGCCGCCCTCACAACGCATTATGCCACCCTCGGAAGGTACATCGCCGCCCTCGGAAGGCATTATGCCGCCCTCGGAAGGCACCATGCCGCCCCCGTCACCGAGGAAATATGCCGCCCTCAGGCCTGAAGCCCCCTGCCTTAGAAAATCCTGGATCCGCCCCTGTCTTTCGTCTCCCGTCCCCCGTCTCTCGTTTTCTAGCCTGACCCGGTCCAGCGGCCGGTGGATGCCTGCGGCGGCCGGAAGCCGACTCCGCCGCCCCGGGCCATTGCTTGCTGCCTCCTCATTGCTCCTTCTGACCATCCAGCGTAGCTGCAGCTGCCGGAGGGTGGCTGCAACCGCCGGAACTGGCTGCAGCGGCCCCTGTGGGCGCCTGCGGCGGCCTTTTCCCGGCGCCCGCTGACGTGATTTAGGTCGGATCCTGCTTAGAGGCTTCTGCCGAACGCCGTACGTGACGCGGCCCGCTGGCCGGCGCTCACGTGTAATGATGTCGCTGGATCGTGAAAACAGCGTCGTTTCATGGGCCGGGTGTGCCCCTAACAACGACACCCCGCCGGTGTCCGGCTTTTGACGAGGGTGTTTGTCGGCTGCATGGGTGGCTTCAGCCGGTGTCTGCGCTGTCAGAAGGTTCTGGTGTCCCCACGGCCACCGTTCTTTCCATGTTCAATTTTGAAATATATAGCTTTTGCAAAGTTTCTCTTCTTTTACTTATATTTGTACACCGCTTTGTTTGTTTTGGGTGTCATTTTAAAATGTGGCTTGCTACATTTTTAGGTCATTCTTCTTAATTGTGCCCCCACAATTTGTATTTCTTTCTTGCTGCCTCCGCCATTCGGATTGCTCGTTCGATTTTCTTTCTTCTTTTGGTCGGTTTTCAATTGGGTTCTGTCAACGTAGGTCTGCCTGGTGTGATTGGGTTTTAGTTTAGAAGGGTTTGGCTGAGGGATGGGGAGGTCAGTCTTGGTTTGGTCATTTAGCCACGACATCGAATGTTCTGCATCTATAACACATAACAAACATCAATATAGCTAAATAAACAAACAGGTAAGGTAGCGAAATAACACCCGGAAATTACTTCACTTATTCAACCTAGTTTTCATTCAAACCACTTCACAAGTTTTTGCATTTGAGATATAAAACATTAATACAATTTTGTGAAACATTTTACGTTAACAACCTTCATAATCAAGTATATAATGCAAAGTCAAGAAAGAAAGAAAAAATACGTTAACTCGACATAGTCGCATTTCCACTTCATTTACTCCCAGTCTGGAATATTACAGGGTCCACCTCTTCTTCCTCCGCCGCGTCTGACGCTCCGCTCCCCTTGCTTCGGCTGCAGTTGCCTTCGGCTGCGTGGGGAGCCACTGCTGCTTCTGCAGCGGCGGCTGCGACAACGGCTAGCCCCGATCAGGTCAGCTAGCTTGGCGCCGGTCGCTGCAGCCGCCGCTGAAACGTAGCGGTAGTCGTCCTCCGAGGTCATACTACAGCGGCGGATGCGACAGCGGCTAGCCCAGATCAGGTCAGCTAGCTTGGCGCCGGTCGCTGCAGCCGCCGCTGAAACGTAGCGGTAGTCGTCATCCGAGGTCACACTACAGCGGCGGCTGCGACAACGGCTAGCCCCGATCAGGTCAGCTAGCTTGGCGCCGGTCGCTGCAGCCGCCGCTGAAACGTAGCGGTAGTCGTCCTCCGAGGTCATACTACAGCGGCGGATGCGACAGCGGCTAGCCCAGATCAGGTCAGCTAGCTTGGCGCCGGTCGCTGCAGCCGCCGCTGAAACGTAGCGGTAGTCGTCATCCGAGGTCACACTACAGCGGCGGCTGCGACAGCGGCTAGCCCAGATCAGGTCAGCTAGCTTGGCGCCGGTCGCTGCAGCCGCCGCTGAAACGTAGCGGTAGTCGTCCTCCGAGGTCATACTACAGCGGCGGCTGCGACAGCGGCTAGCCCAGATCAGGTCAGCTAGCTTGGCGCCGGTCGCTGCAGCCGCCGCTGAAACGTAGCGGTAGTCGTCATCCGAGGTCGCGCTGCAGCGGCGGCTGCGACAGTGGCTAGCCCAGATCAGGTCAGCCAGCTTGGCGCCGGTGGCTGCAGCCGCCGCTGAAACGTAGCGGTAGTCGTCATCCGAGGTCACACTACAGCGGCGGTTGCGACAGCGACTAACCCAGATCAGGTCAGCTAGCTTGGCGCCGGTCGCTGCAGCCGCCGCTGAAACGTAGCGGTAGTCGTCCTCCGAGGTCATACTACAGCGGCGGCTGCGACAGCGGCTAGCCCAGATCAGGTCAGCTAGCTTGGCGCCGGTCGCTGCAGCCGCCGCTGAAAGGTAGCGGTAGTCGTCCTCCGAGGTCATACTACATACTACAGCGGCGGCTGCGACAGCGGCTAGCCCAGATCAGGTCAGCTAGCTTGGCGCCGGTCGCTGCAGCCGCCGCTGAAAGGTAGCGGTAGTTGTCATCCGAGGTCGCGTTCGGACAGCTGTCGGTGACAGTGCCTGTCTCCCCGCGTCGGTACTGCGGTTGGTTCTTGATGGGTGTACCGGTAACCGCCGAGTAGCAGGTGGCGTGTTTGCCGCCCTCCAGTGCCGCCAAGAAGCCCCAGCGCTGTCTCGGGTCTCGCCGTTCGGCCCCCGTCTCGCTCGGGTCTCGCCGTGCGTGGTCTCGCACCGTCGCCTGGAACCAGCACCGGCTCGGGAGTCCACCTTGCAGAAACGAATGCCTGTGGAGAAAGTCAGCAAGGGGCCGGGCCCTTCCTGGCCATTTTGACGTTAGCCACCGTCTTGTTAGCAATGCTTCCGTCATAGATCACAGTCCAGATTCTTGCTTTGGAACAATTTCTTAGTCACATCAATAGCAAAAGTATTACGCCTTATGTATTGAATGTCAAGTAATGATGCTTCTGGGAATCGCCTTCACTAAATATAATCCTTCAACTCTTGCGAACCAATTTCACTTCAATGCAACCATTCTTCAATATGAGCATTCAAAAGTACACCTGTGCAACCATTTTTCCATACTATCACTGACAGGTAACTTGACTACTTCTTGCACACGTCTTCTAGGTTCGGCAATACGTGCCAACCTGCCGACTTCATGCTCCCGAGACTTGACCTTCCACGCGTTGGGCTCCATTTATGTAACGGGCTTTCGCTTCTGCATGGTTCTGCCATTTTGTGCAACATTGCAACATTTTTTTGAAATTTTTGAAAACTCTTTTTCTGGTTAATTTTGGGCCGCTGAATGGAATGACATAAATTTAGACGAATATATTGCAGACCCGAAATTCTTAAAATCAGGTCACGTGTCAGGTCAGATCAGGTCAAAGGGTCAAACTTAAGGTATTTTAGCTTTTGGGTCATACTTTCCATCCAAAGCCTTAGATAGCGACAATTACCGCACAAGGTGCTCTCAAAGGTATCATGCATCTCCCGTATAAGCGGAAGTGAAATTGTAAGCATAGGTCAAGGTCAATATCAGGTCACTTCAGGTCTTCAGTTCGATAAGCAGGACGTGTTTTCGAGGCTCTACCAATAGGGTGATTTGTTGCGCTGAGAGAAGATATTCGCCGTTAATGTTTTTACCAGACGATAGATAAGATAATGAAGATAGTGTTTTTGATATTTGTCGTGATGCATCTACTCTAAATAAGACGTAATATTTAATTATATTTTCAACATTTTCATCATTTTCACAAATATGACGTGAAGTTTCGCGAAAGCGAGCTCAGATTTTCTCGCTTGAATTTACAAGTCACGAGGCAAAAATCACGCGATTTTCACAAGAACTTCTGCAAGAAGAAATCCTTCGATGCAAACGTCGTACAGGATAACACACACAAAATAATGGTGCAAAGCTGATCAAGATCGCTGACGATGACGCTGTAAGATGCCGAAATGCCGAAATATGCCGAAATACAAATAGCAATTTGTATTATCATTGCGCCACATTGCGAAGCCGGAAATGAACAACAAACGAAGAACGACGAATGAAGCGAAATACCACTTGCATCTCCATCGAGTTTGTATTATTTTATGTATATACCTTATATTGTTGCACAGTACTTTTTACTCCCACTTTATATCCTTTCCCCTCCCTAATGCAGCTCGCTGTGCGCGGCGCCTAAATGGCTGACGCGCCGCACTGCGCCATCCTATTCCTACATCACCTGATCATCTCATATAGCTTCTCGACGGGCACGGAATAGCCACTAGTGCATCGTTTTATAACATCATGCAATATACGAAAGAGTGGATGTGTCGGCATGTATAAATACAAAAAAAAAATACAAAAGGTCACAGTTCTACAAAAGCCATACGGCACATGTTGTATCGGTTATTTTACACGTATAATTCGATAGTAGCAAACATTTTCACAACTTCACCCCCTTATAATGGCCTTTAGGTCAAGGTCAGGTCACAAAAAGGTCAAATGTTAAAATTGATGAATCTAAATAAAAAGGCATGTGTCCAGACCAGCTTTGTCTCAGAAATACAGCGGTGGCATTTATTTGTCTGTATCTGGTCACTAAAGCCAAAAAAGTATTTTTAGAAAATGACGTCATGAGTTACTTATACTTAGGGAGCCATAAGTCAGTGAAAAATGAAGATATTACTTTGAAATTTGGTTTGGATCGTCCATACTTAGTTCTCTAATATATCTTCCGATTTTTTCAATATCTTTTTGTTAATACTTTTGTGGAAATTTTTCCCCAAAACTCTTTTTTTCATTTTTGGGGGTCCAAATTCCAAAATTTTGAAAATCCGAGACAGCTATTTGGAATAGAATGTTATTTCCTTTCTTTTGACGTTTAATTTTTGCGATTTGCATCCAGACTTGTCAATGATTCATATTTGTCATGAGTCGATTCACAGTGATTCACGGACCATAATGAATGATTCAATCATGATTCAATCACTCAACATTAACGCTGGTGAGTTGATTCACAGTGACTCACGGCTAATATGAGTGGCTCATGAATGATTAATTCACAATGACTCGCAACGTGTATGTGAATCGCTGAATCAATGCATACTTAATTAATATTAACTAAATAATAATAGTATTAATAATAGTTTATTTTGCACCCTCATGGGTCTCTATAATTTCATGAGGAGACATATACAAATAAAACAATGCATACACATACACACACACACACACACACACACACACACACACACACACACACACACACACACACACACACACACACACACACACACACACACACACACACACACACACACACACACACACACACACACACACACACACACACACACACACACACACACACACACACACACACACACACACACACACACACACACACACACACATACACACACACATGCCGATACACATCAGTGAAACACGTTAAAGGGATTATACCAGCCCCCACCAGTAACAGTTGGCAGCACTCGGGCGTTTGGGCGTTAAAAATCTACTACACCATAGGGTTCCCATGTTAAATCGATGATTTTCAGACGAGGCTGGCTCGTAACCTATGGAATATATTTTTAATCGGACTTCTGGAAAAGCTAGCTACAAGCCTTGGCTACAACGTTTTTATTTACCATTTTGCGATTTTCTAAGAGAAAAGTGGTCAAATGGGCTTGGGGGTTAACCAATGTCGTAACTCCCATTGCCGACCGTGGGTTCGAATCCCAGAGGCACCAAGTATTTTTGTGTTGGACCCAATGCATAGATAGTCATGACTCATACATCATTCGTTATGCCGGCCTTTTCTCATCTCACACCTCCCTGATTGACCTCTAATTGGTGACCTGTGATGTCACAGAAGCCAAGCTAGGTAAATAGGTCATGTAGCTCCAATTTTATATAGTGTGCCGTGTGCGCCGCCACAGCAACGTAGTTTTATCGCTTTTGGCGGCCGAACCCTCTGATTTTGGCACATTTCATGACAATTATTGACCTTCCATATCCTTCAGTGACCTTATAAATGTGCGTGATCACTGGGTCAAAGCCAATATCTCATTAGCTATTATTAGGTCAAACCATTTTTTTTTCGCAGTGTTTCCACAATATTGTAATATGATATGTTGGTACCTTTAATTTTAATTTAACTATTCGATAATGAATGTAACTTTACGTTCAAGATGTGCTAACATAATATTGATCTATTTCATCTCCAAAGCTTACAATCGACATGCACTGCAATGGGTTTGGGACATTATAGGTATTTGTCTCTGGCAGAAATGACATCAACATGCTGATGCACCAAGTCATGGTGGGCGGTGGCAGCAGCCACATTCAAGGTCAGATCAAGAGGAGCTGGTGGGCAGCGCAGCCCACCCCCAGACATAAGGAAATTTAAATGTAAAACTTAGCCACTTCAGTCTATCAATGACCTGGAACTTCGATAGGATGGCACGGTCAGAGCCTGAGCCTGCACCAGAAGCATTGCTAGCATTGGGCCTGGCCTAAGAAAGCCATTCAATCAAAACATTCAGCAGTATTTAACAATATCAAAGCTATGATCTCGTTATTATGTGTTTCACAAGAAATAGTCACAACATCCCCACAAGCTACTTTATTTAGGATTTAGGTAGGTGACCACCTACCAACATGCCTACCGCAGGATCATGGATGGCTCATCATGTATTTTTATATCTCAAAACAAAAGCACAACGAATGTATTTCGCGCGTTATAGTTGAGTTTTCGTGACCGCTTCCAAATCCACTACAGTTGCACTACAGGTACTGAAATATACACTACTTCGACTACTACGTCGTATATTTGGTGGAATTGAATTAACTAAATGAAGATATAATCTATGGAAATAGAAGTTATTGATACCAAACAATACTGTCAATTTATAATAGACAAAACAATTACCAGACAAATTATATATTGTCTCATTAATTTGGGCGTTAAATTCCTTACTGTTATACCCGTTGTTCTATTACCCTGGATTATACGGGTTTCCGTCCTGAAAGTAAATGCACTCTCTTGTAGTTGTATGAGCTTTAAACACGTTTAAGACATTTAACAGGGACCTCGATGCTCATTTAGTCCATTATTTCAGAAATTATCAGCGTTAAAACTTGGGCGTTTTTCGAGACTAGTACCAGATAACGAGTACTTGATCGGCACTACTGTCCACCACTTTTATCTTAAGATTTTTTTAGAGTTTTGAATTATCTGCAAGTCCTACACTGGATCACAAAATTATTATGCAATTCAAAACTGACGGGACTTTGTATTACTACACACTGTTCGTTGAGGTTTTGTGTTTTGTGGTTTTCTTTTCTCTGGCCGCAGGGTTGAGACTCACGGTTTTTGGTGCGTTGAGAATTTGGTGGTGGCGTATTAATTTTTTGGCATGAAAATTCATGAAAAATTTATAATTTTATGGGAAAACTAGGTAACTGCTGGTGTCGTTGGAACAAAACAAGTTTATTTTCTTTCAAATATTGCTTATTTTACCGGAAATATGCCATACGTGAGGTGTTTTTATTAGCATAAAAGAGATGACTAGCTCTGCCTCAGCCGGTCCTGCAGAAAATACGCGGTGGCATCACCGCGCACTTTGGAATGTCCTTACGTGCAGAAGAGGTCATTTCCAGACAAATGTGGCTACCGTGGGACTTATACCACCTGTACAAGTACGTTTTACTATGTAACTCAATTATTCTGGGAAAAACCCGTATAATCCCTTTAAAGGAAATAGTTCACCTTCAACATGGGTTTTGAACTGAAACAGCAGTTTTGTAGCCCGTGTTGATAAATCCTTATCTGGAACTTTTCTTGGCTGAAAAGACTCTCCAGCCGAAGATATTTGACTTTTTGGCGAAGGAATACGGCGCATATATGATGTACCGTACCGTCTGAAAGTGCCAGCACTGCCATGGAGCATGCGCAGACCAATAACGCACACCATAAACTCAATAATTTACAACCTTCTGTCCTGAATTGGCGCGATGTAGGACCATTTTTAAACAGAAAAAAAGAAACTGTATTAAAAAATATAATGAAATCGTGTTCTGAAAAAATTTCCGAAGGTGAACTTTAAAAGAAATAGTTCACCTTCGGAATTTTTTCAGAACACTATTTTATTATATTTTTTAATACAGTTTCTTTTTTTCTTTTTAAAAACGGTCCTACATCGCGCCAATTCAGGACAGAAGGTTGTAAATTATTGATTTTATGGTGTGCGTTATTGGTCTGCGCATGCTCCGTGGCAGTGCTGGCACTTTCAGACGGTACGGTACATCATATATGCGCCGTATTCCTTCGCCAAAAAGTCAAATATCTTCGGCTGGAGAGTCTTTTCAGCCAAGAAAAGTTCCAGATAAGGATGTATCAACACGGGCTACAAAACTGCTATTTCAGTTCAAAACCCATGTTGAAGGTGAACTATTTCCTTTAAAGGAAATAGTGCACCTTCGGAATTTTTTTCAGAACACGATTTTATTATATTTTTTAATACAGTTTCTTTTTTTCTGTTTAAAAATGGTCCTACATCGCGCCAATTCAGGACAGAAGGTTGTAAATTATTGATTTTATGGTGTGCGTTATTGGTCTGCGCATGCTCCATGGCAGTGCTGGCACTTTCAGACGGTACGGTACATCATATATGCGCCGTATTCCTTCGCCAAAAAGTCAAATATCTTCGGCTGGAGAGTCTTTTCAGCCAATAAAAGTTCCAGATAAGGATTTCTCAACACGGGCTACAAAACTGTTATTTCAGTTCAAAACCCATGTTGAAGGTGAACTATTTCCTTTAAAGGAAATAGTTCACCATCAACATGGGATTTTGAACTGAAATAGCAGTTTTGTAGCCCGTGTTGAGAAATCCTTATCTGCAACTTGTCTTGGCTGAAAAGACTCTCCAGCCGAAGATATTTGACTTTTTGGCGAAGGAATGCGGCTTTTTTTTCTTCTTTTTTGTTCCTATTCTTCCCAGAACGGCCTATAGCCATTTTCCGGGGAGGGGCAATGACCTCTGGCAATTTGCCAGGCAAAAAACTACGTTAACCGGTTTATGTGACCCGGAGCAAACTAGGGACTAGGGCAGCTATTTTACGTTACTAATTACGTTAACCGGTTTATTTGTACCCGGAAAAATTATTTGTTCAAAGTAAATATAATATCTAACATTACGTTAAGTATTTCGTTCAAGGTCAAATATAATATCTAGCATTACGTTAAGTATTTCGTTCAAGGTCAAAAATAATATCTAGCTTTACGTTAAGTATTTCGTTCAAAGTCAAAAATAAGTCAAACACGAGACACACATGCATACATATTTTTATTACAATACACTTGTACAGTGTCAGTGTTGATGGAGCCGTGGCGGTGCCGTCATTGCCACAACGGGAGACTGTTGCCAGTCTCCCTGGCTCCGGCGCCTCGGCGAGACCTGGTTGTGGGGTGTATTTAGCTGGGCGAAAAGTCCTGAATAATAAAAAACCCAGCGTCTAAGGCAAAGGGGAAAAAACCTGCGCGGTGGGCCAAAAATGCGCAAGGCCAAAAACCCCTGTTATATTTGATTAGCTAAACGTGTTTGGTAGAGATAATCTAAGAGGAGACCTATCAATTCAGGATAACTATCACCTAACAGTGTTTGAAGATTTAATGTGATGCCATTTTGTTGTGTGTAATTAATAATGTTCTGTCGTTTATCGTTGTGTACTGGGCAAGTAATAAGTAAGTGCTTGATTGTGTAGCGCGGATAACCTGGGCAATGTTGGCAATTTGGTGGCGGGAGATTCTCCATAATATAATAATGAGTAATTTTTGTATGACCGAGACGGAGGCGCGCCAAAATTACCTCCTTCTCTCTACAATTCTGGTGACTAGATATAAAATGTTGGACTTTTGGCTTAATTGGATAAAGATGAAAATGCGGAGCGGCGTCCCACTCGCTCTGGCGCAGTACGCTAAGTTGAGAATTAATATAATTTAACACGTCTGATACTGGGCTTGGAAGTTGGTTTACTGAAGGTAATTCTAGGCTCAATTTCGCAAGTCTGTCGGCTTCCTCGTTTCCCGGGATACCTGCGTGTCCTGGGATCCAGAGGAATTTAATACTATTGTTTTTACTGTTTAAATACTTGATTAGTTGTCTGATTTTAAATACTATCGGGTTTCTACATTCACTAATCGAGGAAATAGCCGTGAGCGAGGCGGACGAGTCTGTGCAAATGACTACTTCCTTAAGTTTTTCTTTTCTGACGTATATTAATGCTAATAAAATGGCTGACAATTCCGCTGTGTATACGCTATTTATGTCGGGAAGTCTAAAGTTATTGCTAACTGTGTTTGTGTAGAATGCACCTCCGGTTCGGCCTTCGCCCCGTGAACCGTCTGTGTATATGTATGTGTATGTGTTGTGTTGTGATTTGTGTTCGTGGAAGAGTGAGAGTGTTTCTGACGCGGTGACTGTGTTTTTGTTGTGTGTGAAGAGGCGGTGTGTGTCTGGTGTTGTGTCGAGCCAGTGAGGTGTGAGTGGTGGCGTTGGCATTGTGGTGATGTGAGCGATGTTGAATAGTGTGAGTGTTTGTCTGATTCTGTGACTGATAAGCGGGTGTCGTTTTTGTAGTAGTGTTTGTCGTCTAGTGGGTGCGGGGTGATTTAAAATGTGGAATGTTGGGCGTGTGGGGTGTGAACTTGCTCTGGCGTAGAATCTAAGTAGTGTGTATTTGCGTCGGCGGCAGAGTGTGGGAATGTTAGTGTCGATGTGTAAGTTTGTGGTGTTGGTGGTGCGGCAGGCTCCAGTCACGATGCGCAAGGCAGCGTTTTGGACAGTTTGCAATTTTTTAATTTGTTTGGAACATATGTCATCAAATAAGAATGCGTTATAATCCAGTACTGGGCGTATCAGGGAAGTATATAGTTGGAGGAGAGTGGCGCGATCTGCGCCCCACTCTCGACCAGCCAATGACTTCATAATATTAATTCGTCGCGTACATCTCTGCACTAAATCATTGAAGTGTGGGATGAACGAGAGACGTGTGTCTAGCGTTATTCCCAGATACTTGAATGATTTGACAAAAGGGATAATTTGATTGTTATATTTTAATGGAATGTAGGGTTCCACATATGCAGGTTTCTTTGAAAAAATTAGAGATGCAGATTTACTTGGAGAAATTTCCAGACCCCATTGGTCGCACCAAACCTTTATATCAATGAGTACTAGTTGTAACGTTTTACTGGCTTGATCGACACTCGGGTGCGAGAACCACACCGCCAGGTCATCAGCGTACATTGAAAATTTGAGACCTTTGTCGATCTTATTAATATTACTGAAGATGTCGTTAATCATAATTAAAAATAGGGTCGGGGAGAGGACCGATCCCTGTGGGACACCGTGGTCCTGATTTTGATTTGGAGAATATGTGTTGCCGCACCTTACATTAAAAGTTCTATTTTCTAAAAAGTTTTGGATGAATTTGGCGAGTCGACCTCGAATTCCGGCCTTATGGACCTTTACTAGAAGTGCGGTTTTGTTGACTCTGTCAAACGCAGCTCTCAAATCAAGAAAGAGGGCAATTGTGACCTCTCTCCCTCGAAAGCCGCGCTGGACAGAGTCGATAAGACCAACTAAATTGTCCGCAGTGGAACGACCAGGTCGAAAACCACTTTGGTGTGGGGTAAGTGAATTATTTGATTCAATGTATGTCCTGATGCGTCCATTAACCATGCGTTCGAATAGTTTACATGCACAACTAGTTAGAGAAATAGGGCGATAGCTAGCGGGAGAAGATTTAGGTTTGCGAGGTTTAATTATAGGAATTAGCGTACTATTATGCCAAGATTCAGGGAAAGTGCCGTCAAACCACATGGTATTGAAGGCTGTTAGTAAGTTGGTGAGACCAGTCTCTGTCAAGTTTTTAAAGAAGGAGTAGTCAATTTGATCTGGCCCTACAGAAGTTTTACCACATTTACCTATAGCGTACGTTAACTCTGAGTTGGTAAAAAGAGAGTTGTATATTTCTACGTTATTAGAGTCAAAGCTGATAGATTGAAATTGATCGTTAAGTTGGTTAGCAAAAGTTGGTGTACATTGTTGTGCTGATGATATGTTAGCGTAGTGTTGTGCAAATTGTGTTGCCACCTCTAGGGGAAGCGTGTAAGATGTGTTGTGTATTTGTAAGTGTGGGATTTTGTATGCCGGTGGTCTTTTATTTGAAAACGATTTGATTAATGTCCAAATTTTTGAGAGGGAGGTAAATCGATTAAAGGTAGATGAGAATTCCTGCCAAGATTCTTTTTTTGCTTTGTCAATGATTGTTTTAGCCAAAGAGCGGGTTTTCCGTACTTCGTGTTCGTTTTCTGCAGTTGTACAAGATTGAAATTTTCGAAATGCTCTTTTCCGGAGGGCAACAGCTCTTTGGCATTCTGTGTTCCACCACGGGGCAGTACGCTGCCTCGGGTGGTGTTGTGTGTGTGTGCGTGTGTGTGGAATGTGCTGGTGTGCTGATGCGAGAATAGTGTTTAAAAATGTGTTAATGTCGGTCTGGGAGTCTGCGGGGTGACTAGTGTCAATGTGTTTTTGAAAGGAGGACCAGTCGGCTTTGCGAAGGTTCCATCTAGGCAGAGAGTAAAAATTTGTCTGTCCTGAAGGGACTTGGAGTTCTAAGTGAATTGGGAAATGATCGCTAAAAAGAGGGTCTGATTGTGCGTTAAATGTAAAAAGAGTCGCGATGCGTGGTGTGGCGAAGGCGAGATCGATGGCGCTGTAAGTCACCTCGCCTCCTGAGTGGTGTACGTGTGTGGGTGTTTGGTCGTTAAGGAAGACCAAATTATGCCGGTCCAGTAGGTCCAGCATAATTTGGCCTCGGGAAGAGTTCCGAAGGCAGCCCCACGCCCGACTATGCGCGTTGAAATCGCCCATAATCAGACATGGGGTGTTAATATTTGTAATAAGCTGGGAAAAAGAATCAATGTCTATGTCCTCCGTAGGACGGAAATAAATTGAGATGAGAGTTATTTCTAGCTGAGCGATTTGAATATTAACGCCGACTGCGTCTAAGGTTGTTTGAAGGTCGATTTGATGATGCAAAAGTTGGTTTGAAATAAGCAAAGCCGAGCCGCCTCGGCGAGGTGATGCATTTACGTTATTTGTGTAAAGGCTATAGCCGGCGATTTTCAAGGTATAATTATTAAAGTCGGCGTCAATAAAATGGGTTTCCTGAACAGCGGCTACTAACGGATTATTATTTAAGACGTAATGTTTGAATTGCCCCCAATGGGATATTAAAGATCTAACATTCCATTGGAGGACAAATTCTGACTGTTGATTATTCATTTAGATTTACTTTTACTGTCCAAGCCTTGCCTGGAGGTCGCTCGAGTATGCCTGCGGGGGCGGGCGGCCGGGCGGGAGGGCGAGGAGGAGTGGGAGCGCGAGGAATCTGACTGGGTGTCACTCTCCGAGAGTCGGGGAGGGGAGTGGGCGGGCGGGGAGTTGGAGCGGGAGGGCGGGGGAGGGGAGTGGGCGGGGCGGGCGGGCGGAGAGTTGGAGCGAGAGGGCGGGGCGTGGTTGCGGGCGATAGACTGGGAGACGGCTCTCATGAGAGAGTCGTCCGAGGAGTCCTCCGAGAGTCGGCACTCCGCTGGTGCTGCGGAGGCCGGGGAGGCGGGGCCTGAGTCGATGTTCGACTCGGCTGGGGCGGGGGAGCGCGGTGCCGGTGGATCAGCGGCCGCCTCGCGCTCGAGGTCAGCCAGAGATGCCAGTGGGAACTGGCATGGTGGTCGGGGGGTCTGGCGGTTGGGGGGTCTGGCGGGAGGCCGGTTGGGTGGGGGGAGGTTCCGGGAGGGGAAAGGGGCGGCCAAGCGCCGGGGGCGAGACCTGGGGAGAGCGGGGCGTCCGGTGGGCGCCGACTGTCGCTCCTTTCGATGCGCTTCAGGCGCTCAGCCTCGCGAGCGAGGCCCCAGGCTCTGCACCGGCGGTCCCAGGCCGGGTGGGCCTGGTCGCACGTGGCGCAGCGTGCTGCACGCGTGCACCCTTCGGTGCCGTGCTCGCCTGCGCACCGTCCACAGGTGGCGGTGCGCACCCGGCAGGTCCACTTTAGGTGGCCGTAGTGCCAGCACTGCTGACACTGCCGGGGGGGGGGGGGGGGGGCGGGATCCACTCCCTGACTGGGGCGGCCACGTACCCCCCCGTACTACACAGTGGATGTGGGTAGGCAGCTCCCTGCCTCTAAAGCGGAGCCGAATCAGCGGGTTGGGCTGCTCGGGTCGCTTCTTGGTGGGCGAGAGGCGCGTGACCTCGCACACCCCTTGGTGTGCGAGCTCTCGGAGGATGAGGTCCTCCGAGAGGGCGGACACGTCTGGGCACCACACCAGACCCTCCACTGAGTTTAGGTGCGCCGGGATGTGGGTAGGCAGCACAGTGGATGTGGGTAGGCAGCTCCCTGCCTCTAAAGCGGAGCCGAATCAGCGGGTTGGGCTGCTCGGGTCGCTTCTTGGTGGGCGAGAGGCGCGTGACCTCGCACACCCCTTGGTGTGCGAGCTCTCGGAGGATGAGGTCCTCCGAGAGGGCGGACACGTCTGGGCACCACACCAGACCCTCCACTGAGTTTAGGTGCGCCGGGGCTTCCACGGCGACCTTCGCTCCGTTGAATTTAGTCACACCCATCAGACGGACGTTCTGTGCGGACGTCAGCGTCTCGATCAGGAGGGCTCCTGATCGGATGGGCTTGGCGCTGGCGACGTCGCCATCACAGATGGCGACCAGCCAGCGCCGGACATGGAACGGGTTAATCGTTCGGAACGGGAGTCCGTCCGTTCGCCACATAAGGAGGCGAGCGGGCCCGTTCGGGGGGGTGGGGTCGGGAGGGAGCTGTGCTCCGGGTCGGCTCCTGGGAAGCCCCTGAGGGGGGCGGGGAGTGGAGCCGGCCTGGGGAGTGCGTGGTCGCGCACCGGGGGACCCCAGAGGGGGGTCGGGTGGGTCGGGGGGACGAGAGTCCGGCGACTGCCAGGCCCCTGGACGGGGCGGGCAGGGCCCCTGAGGGGGGCTGGAAGGGGGGGGGGACCCCTGAGGGGGGTCGGGGGGACGCGGGCGGGGCCCCTGAAGGGGGCTGGGAGGGGGACCGTCCAGGGGGGAGGGCGGTCGCGCGACGGGGAACCCCGGAGGGGGGTCGGGCGGGTCGGGGGGGCGGGGTTCCGGGGGGGTAGCCATCGTCGTGGCTCAGGAGGGGAAGGATGGGGGCTAACTATTTACGTTAATTGCCACACACGACAGAACGTGTTGGCAACTGCAAATTAACTTCTCAAGACTGGAGGGGACCTAAACCGTGGAGGAGGCCTATTGCCAATAAAAAATTTGTATCTAATGAGTCTACCTACTTAAAAATATCTAAAGTCTACCTATCTAAGGGTCTACAACCCTGCCACACGCACGTGGTCAGGGTTCCGCACCCGGAAGCGGTGGAGGGCTGTCGAAGGCTGGCTGGAGGCGTCTTCAGGTCCGATGTCGATGAAAGGATGGGGAATGCGGCTTTTTTTTTTCTTTTCTTTTTATTCCCGGACCGGCCTATAGCCATATTCCGGGTGGGGGAGTGACATCTGGCAATTTGCCAGGAAAAGAGTTACGTTATCCGGTTTATGTGACCCGGGACAAACTAGGGACTAGGGCAGCTATTTTACGTTACTAGTTACGTTAACCGGTTTATTTGTACCCGGAAAAATTATTTGTTCAAAGTAAATATAATATCTAACATTACGTTAAGTATTTCGTTCAAGGTCAAATATAATATCTAGCATTACGTTAAGTATTTCGTTCAAGGTCAAAAATAATATCTAGCATTACGTTAAGTATTTCGTTCAAAGTCAAAAATAAGTCAAACACGAGACACACATGCATACATATTTTTATTACAATACACTTGTACAGTGTCAGTGTTGATGGAGCCGTGGCGGTGCCGTCATTGCCACAACGGGAGACTGTTGCCAGTCTCCCTGGCTCCGGCGCCTCGGCGAGACCTGGTTGTGGGGTGTATTTAGCTGGGCGAAAAGTCCTGAATAATAAAAAACCCAGCGTCTAAGGCAAAGGGGAAAAAACCTGCGCGGTGGGCCAAAAATGCGCAAGACCAAAAACCCCTGTTATATTTGATTAGCTAAACGTGTTTGGTAGAGATAATCTAAGAGGAGACCTATCAATTCAGGATAACTATCACCTAACAGTGTTTGAAGATTTAATGTGATGCCATTTTGTTGTGTGTAATTAATAATGTTCTGTCGTTTATCGTTGTGTACTGGGCAAGTAATAAGTAAGTGCTTGATTGTGTAGCGCGGATAACCTGGGCAATGTTGGCAATTTGGTGGCGGGAGATTCTCCATAATATAATAATGAGTAATTTTTGTATGACCGAGACGGAGGCGCGCCAAAATTACCTCCTTCTCTCTACAATTCTGGTGACTGGATATAAAATGTTGGACTTTTGGCTTAATTGGATAAAGATGAAAATGCGGAGCGGCGTCCCACTCGCTCTGGCGCAGTACGCTAAGTTGAGAATTAATATAATTTAACACGTCTGATACTGGGCTTGGAAGTTGGTTTACTGAAGGTAATTCTAGGCTCAATTTCGCAAGTCTGTCGGCTTCCTCGTTTCCCGGGATACCTGCGTGTCCTGGGATCCAGAGGAATTTAATACTATTGTTTTTACTGTTTAAATACTTGATTAGTTGTCTGATTTTAAATACTATCGGGTTTCTACATTCACTAATCGAAGAAATAGCCGTGAGCGAGGCGGACGAGTCTGTGCAAATGACTACTTCCTTAAGTTTTTCTTTTCTGACGTATATTAATGCTAATAAAATGGCTGACAATTCCGCTGTGTATACGCTATTTATGTCGGGAAGTCTAAAGTTATTGCTAACTGTGTTTGTGTAGAATGCACCACCGGTTCGGCCTTCGCCCCGTGAACCGTCTGTGTATATGTATGTGTATGTGTTGTGTTGTGATTTGTGTTCGTGGAAGAGTGAGAGTGTTTCTGACGCGGTGACTGTGTTTTTGTTGTGTGTGAAGAGGCGGTGTGTGTCTGGTGTTTTGTCTAGCCAGTGAGGTGTGAGTGGTGGCGTTGGCATTGTGGTGATGTGAGCGATGTTGAATAGTGTGAGTGTTTGTCTGATTCTGTGACTGATAAGCGGGTGTCGTTTTTGTAGTAGTGTTTGTCGTCTAGTGGGTGCGGGGTGATTTAAAATGTGGAATGTTGGGCGTGTGGGGTGTGAACTTGCTCTGGCGTAGAATCTAAGTAGTGTGTATTTGCGTCGGCGGCAGAGTGTGGGAATGTTAGTGTCGATGTGTAAGTTTGTGGTGTTGGTGGTGCGGCAGGCTCCAGTCACGATGCGCAAGGCAGCGTTTTGGACAGTTTGCAATTTTTTAATTTGTTTGGAACATATGTCATCAAATAAGAATGCGTTATAATCCAGTACTGGGCGTATCAGGGAAGTATATAGTTGGAGGAGAGTGGCCCGATCTGCGCCCCACTCTCGACCAGCCAATGACTTCATAATATTAATTCGTCGCGTACATCTCTGCACTAAATCGTTGAAGTGTGGGATGAACGAGAGACGTGTGTCTAGCGTTATTCCCAGATACTTGAATGATTTGACGAAAGGGATAGTTTGATTTTTATATTTTAATGGAATGTAGGGTTCCACATATGCAGGTTTCTTTGAAAAAATTAGAGATGCAGATTTACTTGGAGAAATTTCCAGACCCCATTGGTCGCACCATACTTTTATATCAATGAGTACTAGTTGTAACATTTTGCTGGCTTGATCGACACTCGGGTGCGAGAACCACACCGCCAGGTCATCAGCGTACATTGAAAATTTGAGACCTTTGTCGATCTTATTAATATTACTGAAGATGTCGTTAATCATAATTAAAAATAGGGTCGGGGAGAGGACCGATCCCTGTGGGACACCGTGGTCCTGATTTTGATTTGGAGAATATGTGTTGCCGCACCTTACATTAAAAGTTCTATTTTCTAAAAAGTTTTGGATAAATTTGGCGAGTCGACCTCGAATTCCGGCCTTATGGACCTTTACTAGAAGTGCGGTTTTGTTGACTCTGTCAAACGCAGCTCTCAAATCAAGAAAGAGGGCAACTGTGACCTCTCTCCCTCGAAAGCCGCGCTGGACAGAGTCGATAAGACCAACTAAATTGTCCGCAGTGGAGCGACCAGGTCGAAAACCACTTTGGTGTGGGGAAAGTAAATTATTTGATTCAATGTATGTCCTGATGCGTCCATTAACCATGCGTTCGAATAGTTTACATGCACAACTGGTTAGAGAAATAGGGCGATAGCTAGCGGGAGAAGATTTGGGTTTGCGAGGTTTAATTATAGGAATTAGCGTACTATTATGCCAAGATTCAGTGAAAGTGCCATCAAACCACATGGTGTTGAAGGCTGTTAGTAAGTTGGTGAGACCAGTCTCTGTCAAGTTTTTAAAGAAAGAGTAATCAATTTGATCTGGCCCTACAGAAGTTTTACCACATTTACCGATAGCATACGTTAACTCGGAGTTGGTAAAAGGAGAGTTGTAGATTTCTACGTTATTAGAGTCAAAGCTAATAGATTGAAATTGATCGTTAAGTTGGTTAGTAAAAGTTGGTGTACATTGTTGGGTTGATGATATGCTAGCGTAGTGTTGTGCAAATTGTGTCGCCACCTCTAGGGGAAGCGTGTAAGATGTGTTGTGTATTTGTAAGTGTGGGATTTTGTATGGCGGTGGTCTTTTATTTGAAAACGATTTAATTAATGTCCAAATTTTTGAGAGGGAGGTAAATCGATTAAAGGTAGATGAGAATTCCTGCCAAGATTCTTTTTTTGCTTTGTCAATGATTGTTTTAGCCAAAGAGCGGGTTTTCCGTACTTCGTGCTCGTTTTCTGCAGTTATACAAGATTGAAATTTTCGAAATGCTCTTTTCCGGAGGGCAACAGCTCTTTGGCATTCTGTGTTCCACCACGGGGCAGTACGCTGCCTCGGGTGGTGTTGTGTGTGTGTGCGTGTGTGTGGGATGTGCTGGTGTGCTGATGCGAGAATAGTGTTTAAAAATGTGTTAATGTCGGTCTGGGAGTCTGCGGGGTGACTAGTGTCAATGTGTTTTTGAAAGGAGGACCAGTCGGCTTTGCGAAGGTTCCATCTAGGCAGAGAGTAAAAATTAGTCTGTCCTGAAGGGACTTGGAGTTCTAAGTGAATTGGGAAATGATCGCTAAAAAGAGGGTCAGATTGTGCGTTAAATGTAAAAAGAGTCGCGATGCGTGGTGTGGCGAAGGCGAGATCGATGGCGCTGTAAGTCACCTCGCCTCCTGAGTGGTGTACGTGTGTGGGCGATTGGTCGTTAAGGAAGACCAAATTATGCCGGTCCAGTAGGTCCAGCATAATTTGGCCTCGAAGAGAGTTCCGAAGGCAGCCCCACGCCCGACTATGCGCGTTGAAATCGCCCATAATCAGACATGGGGTGTTAATATTTGTAATAAGCTGAGAAAAAGAATCAATGTCTATGTCCTCCGTAGGACGGAAATAAATTGAGATGAGAGTTATTTCTAGCTGAGCGATTTTAATATTAACGCCGACTGCGTCTAAGGTTGTTTGAAGGTCGATTTGATGATGCAAAAGTTGGTTTGAAATAAGCAAAGCCGAGCCGCCTCGGCGCGGTGATGCATTTACGTTGTTTGTATAAAGGCTATAACCGTAGATTTTAAGAGTATAATTGTTAAAGTCGGCGTCAATAAAATGGGTTTCCTGGACAGCGGCTACTAACGGATTATTATTTAAGACGTAATGTTTGAATTGCCCCCAATGGGATATTAAAGATCTAACATTCCATTGGAGGACAAATTCTGGCTGGTTATTATTCATTTTTAGTCGCTGCTGTCCGGGCCGCGCCCTGCGGTCGCTCGGGTGTGCCTGGGTATGCGGGGCTTCGACCGTGACCGGGACCGGGCTGGCGGGGAGGGGGTCGGGCTCTCCTCAGTGGCCCGGGGGCGGGAGTGGGAGGAGGGGCGGGAGTGGGAGGAGGGGCGGGGTCGGGAGGAGGGGCGGGAGTGGGAGGAGGGGCGGGAGTGGGAGGAGGGGCGGGAGAGGGAGGAGGGGGAGGAGGGGCGGGAGTGGGAGGAGGGACGGGAGTGGGAGGAGGGGCGGGAGAGGGAGGAGGGGCGGGAGCGCTGGTTCTGGCCGGCCTTCAGGGCGGCGATCCGCAGGAGGGACTCGTCGTCGGACGACAGTTCCGAAGAACGACGGGTGGTCTCCCGGCGAGGGGAGGGTCCGTCCGAGGGAGCCGGGGTGGACTCGGCTGAGCGGCGGGGCAGGTCGGGCATGGGCGGGTAGCCGTACCTGGCGGGTCGGGGTTGGGGCAGGTCTGGCTGGGCAGCCTGCTGGTATGGGGTTGCCTGGGGCGGGGCTTGCGGACCGGTGGTCCGGTGGGGCGGGTGCTTGGCCAGCGGCGGCCAGGCGGCGGGGCTCAAGTTTGGGGAGAGCGTCGGGGGGGAAGCGGGCCTCTGTCGGTGTCCGTTCTCCTTCTCCACGAACGCCACCTGAACCGGGCAGCGCCGATACCAGGCGGCGTGGGCGTCGCCGCATCCGGCGCAGCACTTAGCTGCGGCGGTGCACCCGTCTGTCGGGTGTTGCCCGGCACACCGACCACACGTGTGGCTGTGTGCCTGGCAGACGCCGTCGGTGTGGCCGAATCGCCAACACTTTCGGCACTGCCGGGGGGGGGGGGCGGATCCAGGGGCGTACGTCTACCCGAAGGTAGCCGCAGTACACCTGGCTGGGCAGTGCTAGGCTGCCGAACCTCAGGCGTACCAGTGGGTTGGGCTGCTCTTGCCTCTGGGGCCTGAGCCGCACCACCTCCACTACGCCCTGCGGCTCGAGCTCAAAGAGGATCTCCTCCTCCGAGAGGCTAGCCACCTCAGGGCACCACATGAGGCCCTCCACCGAGTTTAGGTGGATGGGGGCCTCGACGTTCACCGCTACACCGATGAACGACGTGGTTGCCAGCAGCCGGACGTTCTGCTGTCCAGACATGGTCTGGATCAGGAGAGCTCCTGACCGGATCACCCTGGCCTTTCCCACGTCCCCGCCACAGGTCGAGTGTATCCAGCGCCTTATGGCGAAGGGGTTGGTCGACCCAAACGGAGCACCGTCGTCCCGCTTCATAAGCAGGAACGCCGGGCCGTCGGGGGTGCGTGAGTCGGGCGGGAGCCTGGCCCCTGGACGGGGCGGGCTGGGCCCCTGAAGGGGGCGGGGCCCCTGAAGGGGGCGGGGAGGGGGGCCGTCCAGGGGGACGCGCAGTCGCGCGCCGGAAGACCCCAGAGGGGGGTCGGGCGGGTCGGGGGGGCGGGGTTCCGGGGGGGTAGCCATCGTCGTGGCTCAGGAGGGGAAGGATGGGGGCTAACTGATTACGTTAATTGCCACACACGACAGAACGTGTTGGCAACTGCAAATTAACTTCTCAAGACTGGAGGGGACCTAAACCGTGGAGGAGGCCTATTGCCAATAACAAATTTGTATCTAATGAGTCTACCTACTTAAAAATATCTAGAGTCTACCTATCTAAGGGTCTACAACCCTGCCACACGCACGTGGTCAGGGTTCCGCACCCGGAAGCGGTGGAGGGCTGGAGCAGGCTGGCTGGAGGCGTCTTCAGGTCCGATGTCGATGAAAGGATGGGGAATGCGGCGCATATATGATATACCGTACCGTCTGAGAGTGCCAGCACTGGTCTGAGCATGCGCAGACCAATAACGCACACTATAACATTAATAATTTACAACCTTCTGTCCTGAATTGGCGCGATGTAGGACCATTTTTGAAAAGAAAAGAGGAAACTGTATTAAAAAATATAATACAATCGTGTTCTGAAAATTTCCCAAAGGTGAACTATTTCCTTTAATGCGAAAGCTTTCGGAGCGATGCCCCGCAAAATCAACTAGGGTGGTCAGCTTACGATACCAAGACAAAAGCAGGCACCACGCACGAGTGCTGAGTAATTCAATTAAGCGGAAGAAAAGGCCATCATGCCAAATGCGATCAAAACATTTTCTAGCATCTAAGTTGGCAGCGAAAACAGGGGAGCCTCTCCAAGTGCCACTGAGCAGTTTCGACGACCAAAAGAGAGGCTGCAGTCGTCTCACGTCGCTGAACAAATCCAAATTGCAAATCATGTGGGACAAATTATTTTTTCAAGTTCATCCAAAATGACTATCTCTAGAAGCTTTGGCAAAGTTGATGCTAACGAGATGGGTCTGCAATTGTCTGGGCTTGGATACTCAAAATCATCGGTCCCAGGTACCGGGTGATCGAGAATGAATGACCAAAAAATAAACAAGTCACGTGCAAAAGTAAAATAATATTTTTCATAAGCACCTGCCAAAATCCATTGTAGACATGTGGTCATTTTGTCTAAATATCATTTTGAACACGCAGTTGAACGTTTCTGGTCACAACGGGCAATTCTCCTCAGGAGCCCTGTTCGGCACTTTCAGCCCAAGCAACGGCACGTTTACCAAGAACAGACTAGTCGGATTGACCTGGTGACCTAAATATTGACCTGAGCCAAAATATCACTGAAATAATTTCAAAATGATTTTTGACGAGCTTTCGAACGGTATTCTTGGTTTTTGTCTACGTCTAATAGGTGCTGAGTTCAAGCCCGCTCCCCCGACACGGCGAAGGTTGCGCACGGCGCGGGTCAATGAATTTCAAATTTTGACTTTATGTGACCTGGGTCAAGGTCGCCAGCACTGGGCGACCTTGACCCAAACTTCACCTAAGGGCCATTATATGGGGTTCGGTTGTGAAAATGGCTACTACTATCGAATTTGTTGTGGATTTGTCGGTGGTGTGGACGACTGGAGTTGGAACTGCCGGCCAGTCGGAGCAGTGTGCGGAAAACATTCGTTTCGGTACCAGGAGCCGCCAGGAACGTGGGTCTTACCATGTGTGACATGCCGCTGCGTCAGCTGACCCGTGTGACCTGCTGCTGTGTCTGACCCGTGTGACCTGCCGCGTTGTCTGACCTGTGTGACCTGCTGCTGTGTCTGACCCGTGTGACCTGCCACGGTGTCTGACCTGTGTGACCTGCTGCTGTGTCTGACCCGTGTGACCTGCCGCGGTGTCTGACGTGTGTGACCTGCTGCTGTGTCTGACCCGTGTGACCTGCCACGGTGTCTGACCTGTGTGACCTGCTGCTGTGTCTGACCCGTGTGACCTGCCGCGGTGTCTGATCTGTGTGACCTGCTGCTGTGTCTGACCCGTGTGACCTGCCGCGGTGTCTGACCTGTGTGACCTGATGCTGTGTCTGACCTATGTGACCTGCCGCTGTGTCTGACCTGTGTGCCCTGCTGTTGTGTTTGACCCAGTGTGACATGCCGCTGTGTCAGCTGACCCGTGTGACCTGCTGCTGTGTCTGACCCGTGTGACCTGTTGCTGTGTCTGACCCGTGTGACCTGCCGCTGTGTCTGACCTGTGTGACCTGCTGCTGTGTCTGACCCGTGTGACCTGCTGCTGTGTCTGACCCATGTGACCTGCCGCTGTGTCTGACCCCCTGTGACCTGCTGCTGTGGCTGACCCTGGTTGTTGTACGCTGGTTATTGTACTCAGGGGCGGATCCAGGATTTTCTAAGGCAGGGGGCTTCAGGCCTGAGGGCGGCATATTTCCTCGGTGACGGGGGCGGCATGGTGCCTTCCGAGGGCGGCATAATGCCTTCCGAGGGCGGCGATGTACCTTCCGAGGGCGGCATAATGCGTTGTGAGGGCGGCAAGATGTCTTCTGAGGGTGCCAGGGTGCCTTCCAAGAGTGCTACGATGCTGTTGGTAGACGCAAGGGCGCCCTGACGGCCTCCCGAAAACGCTACGGCGCCTTCGGCGCCGGCAAATCCTATACAAAAATGGCGCCGTTTTCTAAGGCAGGGGGCTTCAGCCCCTACGCCCCCCCTGGATCCGCCACTGATTGTACTGTATGTTGGTGTGGTCGTGCAATGACCTAAGCCCACCCCCCTCCCTGGGCTGACCGCCCCTCTCTACCCACTGGCGGTGAAGAAGCGTCTGCCCCAGTCTGAGTCGGAGCCGAGCTCAGCGGCCAAGCGTCCCTCGGAGGAGGCAGGCAGGGCTGGCCAGCTGACCGAGCGCAGCAAGGTGGCCGCCCGCTTCCGGCCGGCCACCTTTCCCTTTACCTGCGTTGACCTTTCCCTTTACCTGCGTTTTTGCCTGAAGCAGATCGTTCTCATTAAAAAAAATCTGGATGGCTGTGTTGTACGGTGCCTTTTTTATTTTGCTCGGTAAAGGTTGAATAGGGACACTGTCGTGTGGTTTTGGTAACCAAAGGATGCATTTTGTCCCATTATTCGTCAAGGAAGCACATTTCGGTGTGATAATAGTTGATCAGGTTGTTGCATCTGGCTAGTCAAGGGTGGGCACAATGTGGTGCATAGGCATAGGAACAGGGGGGGGGGGGGCGGGAGGGCCATGGCCCCCTCACTTTTCGGCCATTTTTTGGGGGCTAAAATCTTCATTTTTGCTTGGTGAGTAAAGTGTTGCATGGCAAAAGGTTCGCTAAGACGAGAACAGCCCAAATCTGCAAAGAAATATTCCATAGGGGGGTTGGGGTACTCTCAAAACGAGATCACAGTTTCACTGCCCCCCCCCCCCCCCCCACTTTGCGTGACGTTCCTACGTTCCTGATGTGGTGTATGATACTGTTAAGCGTTTCCTGCACTGGGATACGAAAATAAATGTAGAAAACATTACACTGTCTGCGAAATAAAATCATGCCAGAATATCAAACGGAAGATTTCGTGATCAGTGTCCTAAGTATGGTCTGTACTCTGTACACAAATTTTCAGCGAAATCGAGATACCCGGCGGACCTTCCTATGTATGTATGGCCGTCCGTATTTCGTAAGATACGAAACAATCCCAGATAAAAAGCATTGGATTCGTGATCAGCGTATCGGACATGGTTAGTGTATTAATTTTCAGCGAAATCGAGATTCCTCAAATATCAAACTGCAGTTTGATATTGCTCCTAGTTTGACGGTGGTGTACGAAGACGCATACGTTTCAATGGTTGGTTTGTATTCAAAGCGCCAGTATTGTCTCGAAAAAATTGTGCCGTATTTTGGCAGCGTAAAGGATATTATAAAGGATATATAAAGGATTGTATAGCTCTCTAGAGCTCAATATGACGTCATCATCCCAAATTTAAACAACTTATTTTTTATCAAGTTAGTGTCGTTTTCGAGACAAAAAATATCACCATCGTTTCCAGCAGTACTTACCAGACTTGTCAACGATTCAATGTGAATCGACTACTTTTGATTGAATCATTCTTATTTCAAATGAATGACTCATGAATCGATTCACCTCATGTGCAAACCTGTTGTGAGTCACTGATTGAATCATTCATACAGAGAAAATAGGCTGATTGAATCATTCATTGCTCAAAGAATCATTCTTTTTTGGTCGAACAGCATAAACTGTCCACAAAATGTGCCAGCGGCCCAGCATTCATCTGTGCCCTGTGGACAAACCAGGCACTTAATGGCCAATTATATGAGCTCTATGTCCTGAGCTGTAGCCTGTAATTCGTCTATGTGTAAAGAAAGTGAGGCTTTGTGTCCAACTCCAGTGGGCACAAAGCCACTGTTCAATCAGCCCTAACTAGGTGAATACCTTGGAACTGGTAGGGTTAGGGGTAGGTACCTACATACTTAGAAAAGGTAACTAACTCAGACCTTGGCTCGTAAACCACACAGTACACGCATACCTTTTTCAATTTATCAAAAGGTACTCACCTTTTCCTAATTTCTAGGCTATACCATATCAAAAACTAGATCATAAATAAACATTTGCATGACCTCCGCATGTCCCAAATATCACTGTCGCATCTGCACCGCTTTATTCCACATCATGCTTTATAAAAAAATATTACCTAATGCAAAATCAAAATAAATTTATATTCGCTTAAAAAAAGTGAAACGTAAAGTCATTAATGCTTTTGGAACTTGGAATTTGCAATTATAATAAATATTATAAATATCATTTTATAATCAAAATAAAAAAAACATGTGTGTCCAATTGGCTCACATTCATATTCACATTCAGAAATATATTCGCGGACTATTTGGATTGGCTTCAAAATTGGTACACATATAGATCACAACCTAGTGATCATTCTGGTAAAATCTTAGAGTCGCACATTTAAAATCAAAGGAGTTAGAGCAGGTCAGATAGGTTTAAGGTCAAACAGTGGACTATTCCGATTTGCATGCAAACTACCACACTGGTAGAACATAACCTCCTTATTATGCTCATGAAATATTAGAGTCGCACATTCAAAATCAAAGGATTTAGAGCAGGTCATATGTTTAAGGTCAAACAGCAGACTATTCTGATGTGCATGCAAATTGGCACACAGGTAGAGCATGACCTCCCATCACGCTCATGTAATCTTAGAGTCGCACATTCAAAATCAAAGGAGTTAGACAAAGGAGTCGACACTTCCCTTTAATGTTGAGTGAGTGATTGAATCAAGATTAAATCATTCATTATGGTAATAATGAGTGATTGAATCATGATTGAATCATTCATTATGGTAATGTTGAGTGATTGAATCATGATTGAATCATTCATTATGGTAATGTTGAGTGATTGAATCATGATTGAATCATTCATTATGGTAATGTTGAGTGATTGAATCATGATTGAATCATTCATTATGATAATGTTGAGTGATTGAATCATGATTGAATCATTCATTATGGTCCGTGAATCACTGTGAATCGATTCATGACAAATATGAATCATTGACAAGTCTGGTACTTACTTCATATTTTTGGGTACAACCGGCGTATATTTGACAACTTTCAGAAAGGTGGCAACTGGCAATGTCCCTTTAAAGGAAATAGTTCACCTTGGAATATTTTTACCAAACACGATTTGATTATCTTTTTTAATACAATTTCTTTTTATATTGTCAAAAATGGCCTTATATCGCGCCGATTCATGACAGAAGGCCGTACATTTTTATTGTTTATCAAAACTATATGCATACTCTCTGAGTCAGAGTCCTGACGTCACGCGAATGTAAAACATGGTTCAGCCAATCAGATTCGAAAGTAGTCGCGTAAGGGTAGACTCGCATTGGAGATGTGCCAACCGGCGGCCGGCGGTTCGCTTGCTAGCACCAGTTGCAAGCTGATTGGCTGATAGTATAGCCTCTGCCCGGGCTAGAACCAGTACAACGTTCTTTCGCCAGCACCGCATTTCTTCGCCAAAAATTAAATATATTCGGCTGCACTGAGAGAAAAAGATACTATGGGTCTTACCAGCCCCCCTAGTAAAGCCCTTCTACCACCCAAGATACCACCCTTTAAGGCCTGGTACTAATGGTAGTATTCAGTACCAAGGTCTCACCCATGGTAGAGACCCTAGTATGATCTGCCTACTAGAGTGCCTACCAGGGGACTCGCCCTTGAACCAGGCCTTGAACTACCCCTGCATTCGGCACACGCGCGACACGCTGCCTACTAGAGTGCTTACCAGGGGGCTCGCCCCGTTTACCAGGCCTTTAACTACCCTCTGAATTCGGCACACGCGGCAGCCATCTTGATTCGCAAGCAGAAACTGCATGCGTTCAAGTGCATTCAAACTGCGTTGGCGTAAGTGCGTGTTGCGTCGGTACGTGTGTTGGAGGGGTGAAGTGTTAAGTTTCTCTGCATTGTACTTAATGCTTGTTGCTCTTTGTTAGTATTGGCAGCCATATCGATTCGCAACTGCAGAGACTGCGTGACGTGAGTGCGGAAGTGGTCCACCGTGAGTGCTTGCTACGTGTGTTGGAGGGGTGAGTGCTCACATGTTAAGTTGTACTTTATGCTTGTTGCTATTTGTTGGTAGTGTATTAACTGCATTATGAACAGTTTTCATGGTATCATTTTCTAGTTAGATGCGTATGCAGGCAGAGGTATCATCTCCGAACAATTCTTGAACAATATCAACCAACTTCCCAGGAAATTTGGGGTAGAGTTTTGGGTAACGGTGGGGCTGGCGTCACCGTCGCGGCCGGACAATACAATCAAGGTTCAAGGTTACTATCACCGTTGTTGGTCTGGAGTCATAGGGAAGCTTTATGCCGTCACCAGATCTGGCTACGAGCGAATCTTAGGCCGCCCCGATTTAATAGCTACGAGCGGTAGGCCGAACCTATCGGAATTAATGAAACTAACCTAATCTAACCTAACCTAACCCGGCCATTAAATCCGATCGGGTCGGCCTAAGATTCGCTCGTAGCCAGAATCTGGTGACGTCATAAAGCTTCCCCATGACTCCAGACCAACAACGGTGATAGTAACTTTGAACCTTGATTTGCCTGCCCGGTCGCGACGGTGACGCCAGCCCCACCGTTACCGAGTTTTGTTGGCTCCCATGTGATTTTTTTTACACATGTGAAACCTATTTCATGCATATTTTTATAGAATTAATCTTGTTGCAATACAGCAACCCAAGGGCGGATCCAGGGTGCCAATTGGTCATGGCCCCAAAAGGTTCTGAAACCGTGTTTTGCCCCTCGGGGGCAAAACACGGTGATCGCCTGCTCGGGGGGCGTTCCCGAGCATGCGATCAGCCGCGTGTTTGCTGTAATAACTGTCATATCAGATGTTTCAACTCGGTTTACTGTACGAATAAATCTCGTTCCGGAAAAAATTGCCTGTTGTTGAGATATTCGGGCGAAAAATAGTCAACGCAAAAGCTGCAGCAACTGGTGGATATGTGGTAAGTGGGCTGGTAAGAAAGGGAATTCCCCTGGTAAGAGAGGTAGTACCACTTACTATACCCCTAGTACCAGGGTTAGTAACCGTCGCTGAACCCTGGTATTTGCGGTAGTAAACGTGACTACCCCCGTCGTAACCGGGCTAGTAAGCGTGACTACCCTCGTCGTAACCGGGCTAGTAAGCGCACTACCCTCGTAACCGGGCTAGTAAGCGTGACTATCCCCGTCGTAACCGGACTAGTAAGCGTACTACCCCCGTCGTAACCGGGCTAGTTAGCTTTGACTAGCTCATGGTTTTCGGGCTGGTAAATTTTACCAGGTCCCTAGTAAAACCGGTGGTAATACCCCTAGTACGTTTTACTAGGGGTGGTTAGTAAAGGCGTCGTAATTTTTGACACTAGCCCAAAACTAACCACCCCTAGTAACTTTTTATCTCAGTGTAGAGTCTTTTCAGTCAAGACAACTTGCAGATAGGGGTTTCCCAACACGGGCTACAAACCTGCTATCTCAATTTAAAACTAATGTTGAAGGTGAACTATTTCCTTTAAGGTGGGAATGTCCCTTTAACATTGCCGTTTTACTGAGTACACTGAGAGAAAAAGATACTATGGGTCTTACCAGCCCCCCTAGTAAAGCCCTTCTACCACCCAAGATACCACCCTTCAAGGCCTGGTACTAATGGTAGTATTCAGTACCAGGGTCTCACCTATCGTAGAGACCCTAGTATGATCTGCCTACTAGAGTACCTACCAGGGGGCTCGCCCTTGAACCAGGCCTTGAACTACCCCTGCATTCGGCACACGCGCGACCCGTTGCCTACTAGAGTGCTTACCAGGGGGCTCGCCCCGTTTACTAGGCCTTTAACTACCCTCTGAATTCGGCACACGCGGCAGCCATCTTGATTCGCAAGCAGAAACTGCATGCGTTCAAGTGCATTCAAACTGCGTTGGCGTAAGTGCGTGTTGCGTCGGTACGTGTGTTGGAGGGGTGAAGTGATAAGTTTCTCTGCATTGTACTTAATGCTTGTTGCTCTTTGTTAGTAGTGGCAGCCATCAGGCACGTAGCCAGGATTTCGTCCAGGGGGGGGGGGGGGGGGGGGGGTGGCGCCTCGAAAGGGCCCCTTCCCAAGCGTTGAAAGCCCCCCCCCCCAAAAAAAAAACCGCAGGAAAAGGCACGTTTCAAGGCTGGAAAATGCAGTATGGCAGGTATGGCATGCAGGGCCATACCAACGTTTAGGAGCTGGAGTTAGCAAACTGCCACATCAACTTTGGAACCAGCGACACGAATTTGGAATCAGCTATACCAACTTGGAATATTTTTTAAGCTCAAGACCTGGAACTCTTAAACAAATTGCGCCGCGGAGCGGCGCGAAAATTTTGAGTATTATGCCCTGGGTTGCTTTCTCATCAATGCGTCGCATTGCGTATGGTGCGGACCTCTAAAATTTCTATATTGTGTGTTTAGAATTGCGCGAAAAAGGTGCTAAAATGAACTATTTTGCCCAATAATATAGGAAAGTAGCAACATAACACATAAATGCGCCGAGAAACTGACCGATTTTTTTCCTAACCCGCATATAATTGAATTTGTAGTTAAATTGCGCCGCGGAAGCCGGCGCGCAATTTTTTTAGTTTGATTCCCTGTACAACTGTATTCTTACTGTTGAAAGGCCCAAGGTCCCTTCAGATCGTCTAGGGGCCCCTCTGACCTTTTCTACGACCCTTCCGACCTGTTCAGGGGACTCATCTGGGATCCGCGAAGCGAAAAGACATGATGTGGAGTGGGTGATATATATAATACAAAGAGGGCTTACTCTACAGGAAAAAATAAAATCGGATCTTTCGGGTATAT